>JAAGAY010014653.1:5057-51182 GCA_011801015.1 Ardeotis arabs
CAGCTGGTCCATGTCCTTCTTATGTTGGGGGCTCCAGAACTGGACACAGTACTCCAGGTGGGGTCTCACCAGGGCAGAGTAGAGGGGGAGAATCACCTCCCTCGAGGTGATTGAGTGCTTGAATCATGTTGATTTGGGTAATGCTTGTCACATAGCACTGGCCATTGTGACTTTTTCCATAATGGTAACAACCTATCAGAAGTGCTTTAGCAGAAAATGTGTTCCAGACTCTCCCTCTTGCTCATTTCTGCCTTTTCATCCACTGAATCATCTCAAATTGTATCAGGATGCATTTTTGCAATTTTCATAATTGCTGCTTCTTTAACAACTCATGTACCCAGTACAGTTCAGCCGTATGGAATTCAGTGATAGGTGGGAGGACAAGATGACTCGTCACAGATTTGTGCTGAGATTAGAAAAATTGAGGATGTGCAACAAATAATTCCCCTCTAAAATGTTGGAGTTTTAAAAGAATAGTTAAAAGGGCATCTTCAAATCTTATGTCTACTTTTTTTTTTTTTAATGAACAGCACTCTCCAAAAGAATATCAGCAAAGAAAAACTGATTTGGGGGGGTAAGGTAAGCAGGGGTATATTGCCATTCACTTTAGCAGGGTGAAGGTCTTTGGTGGATTGGTTTTGTTCCCCATATGCCTCACTCGACTGTTTCCTTGGCCGGTGCAGCCTAGCAGAAGCGGAGCCGTGTCCTTTGCTTCCTTCCCAAACATCTGCCCTTGAGGATGTTTTTGTTTGTGCCTGCCCCAGCAATGCAGGAGCTGGGGGCTTCTAGCTCCCTCTTCGCCCAAGTCCGGGCTCCTTTCCAGCTTCCCTTCCTGCTTGCAGCATTGGAGAACCTGAAATCCTCAGTGGTGGCATGGGCAAGCTGTGGGGTGGTCCTGCCTGGGGGCACCTCGGGGCTGTGTTTTCCAGCCCTCTCTGGGCAGCAGTGGTGAGATGGGGCCCAGTCCCAGCCAGAAGGAGGAGCTCGCACTGACTCAGGCACATGGCAGAGGAGGAGGCTGTAGGCACAGCCCGGTGCTGCAGGGGCCAAGGGCCCTGGCCCTGGTATGCGTTGGCACAGCAGAGGCGTGCTGGTGCTTGTGTAAGCTGCTCCTGGCTCCTAGCAAGGGCTTGCACCAGCATGGCTGTGGAAGCAGGGTGTCCCAAGCCTGGAAGGGGTCACAGAGCAAATTCATCCCCCCGGGGCACTGGCATAGCCTGGCCTGGTGTGCCGCTGCCAGGGAGTCAACAGACGTTTTGCAATAGCTGTTCTCAGTCCCAAACACGGCAACAAATCTCAGATAACAGAGCTCAACAGCACTCAGCACCCTGTCTCCTTGTTTAGCCAAGTCTCCCTAAACAAGCTGGCTTTAGGAAAATATTTGGGGGAACTCCTGCTACTGAGCTGAGTTTGAACGGAGTCGGCTTTGTTTAAGTGCAGGAATGTTATAAAGAGAGCATTGAAAAGCCAAGCAATGCTGGGCAGGGCTCTGGTGGCCAAGGGGCACGAGGTTTGTATCGGGGACACCGAACGGGGAGGGAAATACAGTAATGCTGCTGTCTGCCCCTCCCTTCACATCTGCAGGCATGTCGCTGTGTTTCCCTTCTGCTTATTTTGCTGCTTCCCCTCTAAACTTTTTGCATCATCCTGGCCGCTTTCCTGAGCTGCGGGCCTGTTTGCTCGCTGGAGTCCTCTCATTCCCCTTAGTGTTGGGGCATTGGATCCTGTTGCCATGGGAAGGGCTGTTTGTTACCCACTGCACTAGGCTCTGCAGGTGGGGGAGGATGGAGAAACGGTATCTGTTAAATCAACACACTGCTTGACAAGTGCGTGAACTTTTGTGATCTACACTTTGGGGGATCAAAAAAAAAAAAAAAGGCAGATTTTGGCTGCTTTGAATGTGCTTGACCTGGGCAGTGCCCATACCACAGCTCTGACTCAGCTGCTTGGCATGGCCGGGATCCCTGGGCTTCTCCTTGGAGATAAAACACAGCACTGCAAATTACACCTCTCAAAGCAAAAATACCTTAGAGGTATCGGAGAAGGTGACTCCTGAGCGGCAAAGGCCAAGCACCTTGGCAAAGGCCAAGCACCTCTCTTTACCCTGTGATTTTCTGGGTGTAGTGGAAAGCCCGGCTCAGGGCCGGCAGCAATCCCTGCCTCTGCAGTGGAGCGGGGAGTACAGGTTGAGAGAGGTGTGGGGCACAGAGGCTCTGATCATACCGAATTTTTACCATGGAAATTGACTTCATGCAATTAATAAGAACAGGAAATACTTCTTGTTTTCTCTCAGGAGGGGAACTTAAGTAATGGCTTTATCTTAATTTGTCAGGCTTTGCCCTAGGGACCAAAATTAAATGGCTGGAAGCCAGTGGAGCACTCGAGAACTGAAGCATTAACACTCCGATAAATAAAAAAGAATTCATTTTAATTAGTTTTCCAGCTGAAAAATAATGAAGTTCTACATGCCAAAAAGCTGTGATGGAGTAATGGAAAGGCCTGTGCTTATACAATAGGGCCTGATTGCAATCTCAGGGCTCCATTTGTATTCGTTTGTATCACGAAACAAAGGAAGGTGTTTGGATTCTCTCTCTTTATATAAAGCCTCTGCTCCAGCACTCTGGGCTGGTCTTCAACCAGGCTTCCCACAGTCCTGCTGCCAAATCTACAAAATTTTCCTGGCTGACATTCAGGAAAGTACTGCTCGGGCTCTAGGATGGAAAGTTAAAAGACTTTGCCTGGATACACTGAAACATATACAAACAATGCTTGACGTATGGCGTTGATTCATCCTGCACAGGCTGTCCCTGCTGTATCCCCGGGGGGAGAGGATTGTAAAGCTCCCTCGAACCACCTCAGTCGCTGGTGTTAGATCTTAGCGAGAGGAATCGTCTTAAACACTCGTGGAGATGCTTCCCCTTGGGGGATTAGCAGCATGTAGCCGGACTGTAGCACTCATCAGATCCAGGGTGGGTTTAGCCTGGCATAAACAACTCAGATGCATTAGAAAAAAAGTAATCCTATGGTCAAAGATACCATTAGTCAGTGTGACTAAGAGGCTGTCCTGACTGTTGGAGGAATGATAGACATTTAGATGCTCAGGGCTCCTGTTGTGTATTGAGGAAAGCTAGCACAGCTTGAGTCAGAAGCTGGTATTTATTTACTGTATTGCTATCCAATTAGCAACAGATATATATATATATATATATATAAAATCTCTGCTCAGTGGAGGGCGGAATAGGAAATGTCTCACTGCCCTGAGCAGCCTAACGGATATGCGCCTTGTTTATAAAATCACAATGTGCCTGCGAAGGCAATTATCAGCTGGGCAAACACACCTCTGCCTCTGCCTGGCAATCACCCCTAGGCAGCAGGATTTGGGATGCCGGTTCTGTGGCCACGCTGCTGTGCTGGTGTCCAGTGAGGAGCTGTGCAGCAAGAGCAGGGCAGCGTGCCTGCTGCTGCCTGCTTCTGACAACCTTGTCCTGGAAGGTGTGGCACGGGACTGTTTCAGCCGCCGCGATGCAGCCACCTCCACGCTCTTTGCAGAGGAGGCAGCTGCCAGCTCCAGCACGCAATTCTCCGAGCCAGGTTGGGCTTGGTTCCTGCCATATGCCTCAGCTTTTCTGTTTGCTTCTCCATAAACAGCCTGGACATATAAGGGCAAGAATTTACCCTTTGCTCATCGTTGCTTCAATCTACCTTTTGCCCGCAGAGAGCAGAACCCTTATGTTTTCCCCCACTCAAAGAGCACTCTTACATTCTGTGGTCAAAATGATACGAAGGAGAAGAGCCCAATGCAAAATCAGCCGTCGTCCTAAACCAAGACCCCATGAGAAAGCACAATGTACAGTATTGTCCATGCTTGTGGCTAGAAAAATGTGAGTTATGCAGCAAAAAGCATCAGACTGGCTTAAAAACACAGCAATGTTTTTTATTTGCTGCCTGGCATTTTCAGGCTTTAGGTCAAGTTGTCAGACCTCTCTGGTGGCTGGGAACTCTCTTTAAAGTGAATTCAGTGTTTTCTGGACAAATTGTGTAGTTCTGGAAGCTAAGACTCCCTAGATATCAAGAAATATTAAAAAAAAAAACAAAACCATCATTGAAGCACTGATGTCAAGAGCAACCACTCATTTCCAGTTTGTTAGGAGTCACTTTGGATTGATTTTCCCAGTGGCAAGCTATGATGGAGAACAAAATACTAGTTCTGTACTGCCAGTCCTGCAGCAAGCATGTAGGATCCTTTCTATGTGAAGTTGCAACATCTAGAAATCCCTCTAGAAAGAGGTAATTGCCACTTACTGTAAGCAAAAGTCAGTCAGTAAAGTAAAAAGTGTGTGAAAGTTAGGGGTAATAAAAACACATTTATGTCACGTATATTTGCCATATTACCCATCCAAAGAGTCATAAGTATGAAGAAAATAAACAACTCTTCATAAAGTCAAAAGAGATGAGACACTAGTTTCTAGTTTTTCTTGGTTACATTTAGATGGGGTGTTTTATTTATTTATTGTGCAATATTGTTTATAAGTGATGGTAGTACCTAAAGTTTTCCATAAGCACTTTTTTGTTTAAAAATTCAAAATGTGAAAATAAAAGAGTCAATAGATTTTAAAGAATAGACTTTTTTTTTTTTTTGGACAGAAGATACCCTCAGATTACCCTACCTGTCCTCTGTAACACAAGCCAAAATACTCCATCTGGTGAATTTGTAACTGATCCAACAACTTGCCTTTGGTTGAAGTATGTATTTCCAGAAAGGCCTCTGATTACAGATGTGAGGAGACTGATAATCCACCAATTTATGTGATGATTTGTTTAAATAATTATGTAACCTGACTTTTTTTGAAGTTATGTTTTTGTTTTAATTTGTCTGTCCTTCTGATGGTTGTTGTTGTGTTTGGCCTCTTAGTAGCTGGGAATGTCTTTGAGTAAGATGTTTATGTTCATGCGTGGCAAAAACACACAAGGATTTTTCAAGGCTGGTGTTTTTCTCAGGGGAAAAAAATAGAAAATAAGTAATTTTGTCCTGGACTGAACTAACCTGTCATGAGGAGCCTTCTGCATCATGTGTATGAATTATCCATGGGACCCATATCTTCCTGCCACTTTCAGCTCTATAAGGTCTAAGCCCTAAACCAATATGCCACAGAAGATGTGACTGGCTGTAGAAGACAGTGGCTGTATCATTCAGAACCTTTGTCATCATGGATTGAAAATTTAGGAATAGGGCAAAACAGATTAAATTGCTTCTTGAAGATACAGAGATCAGTTGATCAAACTGCCTGGTTGTCAGATATACTGAGAGCAGAAGCATGGCATGGCAATGGAAGGGATCTCCAAGGTCCCTACTTGAGCAGGTTGAGGAGGTTCTGCTCCAGCAGCCCCAGCAGGCTCCCCTCAGCCCCCTCCTTTTCAGGGCAGAGAAGAAGTTTGAGGGATGCAGTTTGGGTATGGCCAGGCCACTTGAAGGTATTCAACCCCCTTGAAGAAACTTGTGAGGCAGATAGCAAGCTGCTATGCAGGCTATACTTGGTGGTGTTACTAAAATGCAAGGCCCTCACAAATAAATGCAATTGGTCACTGAAAAAATGTAAGGTGGTATCCAGAAAGGCTTAAGGAGAAGTATGGCCTTTCTCCTTATGGATGTCTTTATTCAATATTCAATCATTACTCTGGTGAATTACAAGGTTTTTCGTACTATTTCTGTGATTCAACCAAGGTTCTCAAATTGAATGTTGCGCAGACTCTTGTTATTCTCTGTGTAGGTGTTTAACAATCCAGTGTCAAGTAGCCCTGCAGATTCAAAAAGATGTTAAAAGTCAACTAAAAAAAGTGAAATAATTTTCAAAGAGTATTCATTTGTGTCAGCAATTGCAATGAGGATGTTGTGTAACCTTTAATAGAAACAGTCTATGGCACAGCAAAGAGAAGCATCAGCGAGCTTTCAGCCAGATCTGCCATTTAGCACCCTACAACACAGCAGTACGAGTACAAACCTTATGGATAGGTTGAGTTTAAGTATTGTAAAAGAAAGGCTGAGAAAATGGTCGTTTGATTATAGCCTGTTGCCCTAGCACTTATAAAAATGGTATCTGACACAAGGCAAGCATAATATAGATCCAGATGTTAGAAACTGGTTCAAAAAAAATTCAGCAATGAGGAATACTTATCAGCCAAAAAAACCTGTGATAGTCCAGTAGAATACGTATGTCAAATGGTTAGTTTTGTTTTGTGAAAATCAATTGTAATTGTACAGTTACTGACTAGACCATTGGCTTTCATGGATAAATCATATGTTTCAACAGCGGTTTCACCTCCCAGCTTGAAGCACTTGAAGCTTCCAGCCCAGGGTGCTGGGCTTTAAAAAATGATGTGAGAAGTCCCCAAAGTCAAGCTGAATAAATGAGAGTGGTGGCAGTAGCAGGTCTTACTGCTGTGTCCCTGTCCTAGCTGTGCCTTGCAGGTCTGTGCCAGGGCTACTCCAGCAGTATTTGTGCAAAACACTGTGCGTCCATAAGATGCAATGTTCAGAGAAGATGTTGGAGCCTTATCACAATGTAAGTGTCATCACTAAATCAGCGCCAGGACTTTGTGCTGAGGCACTACACTTCAAAATGATGTTTCTGGAGTAAAGTAGCCTCCCATCTGATACTCTGACAATCAGAAGGTGTATTTGACTGGGTTTGCCAAAACATTGACTTCTCAATAAACATACTCATAACTAAGTAGGCTTTTGCTCTGTCAGCAGAATATCACACATTCAAGGTCCCACAGCATACATGAACTGTAAGTTTTTAGAATGGAGCATGAACTCTAACCACTTACTGTTTTCAAATAGGATGTTAAAAAGTTGATACAATAAGTGCCATTAAAAACATCCATGGAACTCATTTTACAAAAGGAAAAAAAAGTGGAACTGCCAAAAACCAGGAAGTTCTTGAAAATGCTTGGATTTGTAACTACTATTCAAATTTAACAATAAACTCTGTGAGAATGACATGCCTAGTATAATAGCTATTAGGAGTATTCGATACAGAAAGGAAAATCTACTGCTGAGTGAGAGATCTATCCTAGTAGTTTTCAACATGTCAGAGAATTCATTTCAGTGTTCAGTTTTGATCATCGCTGCTTGACATCTGCAAAAATCTCTTCCTATTGTTTGGCCTAAAAAACAATTAACATGGTTTTCTTGTTACTCACACTTGTGTCATATAGGAATATGCCCGTTCAAAGTCATTTGAGAGACCAATGTAACTGAAAGGACAAAAAAGTCTGGTATGTTTGTGGCTGTAACCGGAGTGTATTTATTGGTTTAATACTGAACACTCTTGTAGACTCGCTCTCATGAGTTGTAATCTGCTTGCCCCCTGTGTGTTTAAGTTGTGAGTGCTTTTGGTACAGTACCTTCACTTACTGTGTTTTCACAGCACTTTGCAAAGTTTTCAGTTTCTTGATGTTTTACTACCACAGAAAGGAGAGAAATAAATATTGCATAAAGCTGCAAAAAAAGCCCCACATTGCTTAAAATTTATTTAGGTTGGTATTTTAAAAATTTAATTTTCTCACTTTGAGCCTGTGTTCCTGGACTCACAGGTTCTGTGTCTCATCCTGCTATTCCATCCTATGTCATCATGGGCACTTGAACCTGGACTCATCCTCTCTCTGTCAGCCACTGAGCAGAGATGGCAGGATTAGGAGTAGACATGCCCTGAGATCCTTCTACAACGGAAAGAGATGAAGAGTGTGCTTGTGATCTCATGCCTATCTCTGAGCAAGAATCTGAAGAAGTGACTTCTATTGTCCTCTACCATAGAACGGATACGATAGAGTTTGTGAGATTTATGTCATCCAGATTTCTGTCACCAATAGATAAATGTAGTCACAATGAGGTCAGAAATTATGATACTGAGAGGATTTTAATATTTGGAAATTTGTCATTGCTGCGTAAACTAAAAATTCTTAAAATTATCTGCAAAATAATGGTTTGAATCAAAGCTTCTTGGCATATTGTTTAGAAAAATATTTTTTTTTTATTTTTGACTAGGTATAAAAAAAATTACAAAATAAAAAGTCTTCAAAATATGCAAAATAGATATTCTGTTTTGAAAGAGGAAATTAGGCTCGCCTGAATGTTTCCTTTTTTTTTACTATTATTTGATGAGAAAACCATCATTTTTTTGAAACATGTCAGCTTATACAAACTAAATTATCTGTTTGAAAGAGTTTCTTTGAATACTTACAGCCTGTTCTATCTAGAAGACCATGGTTTATACTATAGACAGGGAGGAAATTAGTTATTAGAAAACCATGTCAGAGCCACTTTGATAACTTCATGCTACTGTACCTAAATTTCAATCCACAGGAAAGATAATCTTTTGGGAAAGGACGTAAAGAAATCCAAACCCACAAGTCTACTACCATCTGTTCAAAGTCTGTACATTGCACAGTTTCGCTAGGTCAAACTAATCTGTGTGGCTCAGGCTGTACATCACCAGGGCCTCTCTGGCTTGCTGTCTGTCTATCGACAGATGGATATCACACACTTCTCCGGAAAGTTAAGAGATTATCTCTATTCGCCTATAACCTTCTGCAAGATTAATTTATTTTGAGTGGTTTATTTGAAAGCAATGGATGTGTTTCCTGGGGCCAAAGCTGTGTTTCCTGGGGCAAAAGGCATATTTGCAAACCCAGGAGGCACGAATGGGCTTTATGGCACTTTTAACTAGGACCACAGGTCTGATAGAAATTGTAGGGTTTTACTGGTATTTGGGCTCATGCACCTGATGAGGATGGAGTTCCCAGCTCAGTGTGTCTGAAGGCGTCTGGCTGAGGCATCATGAGAGACATTGCCACTACCTAGCTTTACACAGTTAACATGAGCAAGCTAGTTCCCCAATTGTCCTGATACTTAAGGAAAAAGTAACATCCACAAAGCAACCAGAAGGTCTAATACTTTGAGGGATACATTACTTTCTGTTACTTTTTTTCTTTTCTGGAAGGAAAACAGTGAGATAAAGCTCAAGGACTGCACTCCTTCCTGACTCCTGCTCACATTTCTTCAGGGCAATATATTTCACTGAAAAAATTCTAATCAGCCCTAGTGAAAATTTGAAAAAGGCTAAGACAAATAAACAGTGGAACAAATTTCTGTGGTAGGCTTCTCATCATTTGTTGCCTTTAAATCAAGAAAACATTTCTTGCTAAAAGATATATGATCTTTCACCTGCAATTTATGGGATTCGGTGCAAAAATTAGTGGGTAAAATTTGATGGCCTATGCTATGCAGGTCAGATCAAATGATCACAATGGCCCTTGACCGTTGCAGCTATTAATCCTTCATGAGAGAAAAGCCATAAAAGACTGATGAACTGTAATAAAAAGGAACTGGAGTCTCTGGAGGACTATTTAAAGGATCTCTTGAATTAGCTAATGCAAGAAAAAGACCTTTTCTGATAGAAAGGCCTTAAACCCCTTGAAGTTACACAGATTATTTTTCATTTTGACAAGAACATAAATTGCATTTTGGTTTAAAAAATTGTTTGTTAATATCCTTTTTGTTTCTCTCCATTTGGGGTGTTGTCAGAAAGGGGAGGAGATTTCATGAAAAATGAGAACATGAATATGTTGCAGGGTTTCCCCTTTCACACATTTAGAAAATGTTTATTGCTCAAAAAGCCAACTCCCTTTGGGAGAAAAGTAGAAACATAGTGTCTCCTCTGGTATTACCAGAATTTATAGCCCTGCTTATGCCAGAGGCAGTCCCTTTGACCTCCCCATCTCCAGCCAGCACGTCTAAGGTGGGGCTTGGGCAGGCGGTGCACTGGCAGCTCCGTTTGGGAGTAGGACCTGACCCAAGTGCTTTGCTTAGGCGTTGGTAATACTTGGCTGGAAAGGCACCACGCTGTGTTTAGGGAAGGTATTCAGGTCTTTTGTCCTGATCACAGTGAGCTGAGGGGACTGATGGAAACCTGAGGTGATGCCCAGACCCCTGAAAGCCACACCCTAAAGAAAGAAGGGGTCTGACTTCAGGGACTGGGCCCAGGAATTGGGAAGATTTTCCAGAGATGTCTCAGACTTACTATTGGAGGAATCTGGATTCTGGACTAAAGAAGCTTCCTTCTGTTTAAGCCAAGTTTCAGCCAAGTTTCAACACCCCAAGATGGACTGAGGAAAGTGATGATGGTACTGGGGCAAATAGAAGCTGTGTGAGATGTCTTTCTAACAGGCCAGAGCTTTCCTGCTTAGAAAGTGCTGGGAGTCAAGACTGCCAAAGACAGAAGCAAAGACAGAAGAAAATGAAATATTTTCACTGCCTGTGGACCCTATGGGAGAGGAACGTTGCTTGTAAATACTCTTCTGTGTATGAAATCCTGGAAAATCTACCCAGGAAACTGATGCAGGGCTTGCAGTGCAACTGCAATATGGTTGGGATAAGTCATGGAGGAGAGCAAGGATGTGCAAAATGCAAAAAAGAGCCCCTGAAATCATTCACTCTCATGTAATGGGGAGGTTTAGTGGAACAGAAAATGAGGATAGAGCACAGGGAAAATCAACACCTGCAATTTCATCTATTTTAAGAGTGCAAGGAAATAATATGAAAAAGTAATTCTGTTTCTCTTCAAATGAAAGCAACTCAAAAAGATTGAAAAGTAATGTCATAGTCTCTTCTTCTGATTGTTTTCACAGAAGAGATATAGCGTTATGTGCGTTAAACAACATACATTAGTGCTGACAGAATGAATTGCTGCGTAGGGCTGAGAAAGGTTGGGAAGATGAAAATTAATTAATCAGGAAAAGTGGAGAAAGACCAGTGGAGAAAAGAAAAATAGAAATAAATCAAACTGAGTAGTTTCCAAAGTACACAGGATGTCTATCACTAACTGCTAGGCATTTTCAGCCCTTAAAAATTTTCCTCATACCTGCAATGAGGGACTTATTGATTCATTGCTGTCATTACTTCTTGTCTCTTTTAATTGTTTCTCTCTGACATGAACTATACTATAATTTGAATACTTATATTACCATCTAGTAGAGGGCAGAGTATGCTATGGCACCTGGAGAGGAACAGCACATCTCCCTAAAAAATATCTGTTAATACTTGGCTCTTGAGATTAATTTTCATCATCTCATGGAACTTTTATAACTCTATTGAAACTTTAAAAATCCTAGAAGTACTGGTACCTTGCAAATGAGTACTGTGTCCCACGCTGGTGCAAGTGGCAGCAGTGAAAGTGCAGCAGCTGGTTCTCACCAAGGATCTGATCTGACTAATATACAATTTATACATTGTATTTTAGTCAAATAACCATGGTCAGAGATGAGTACAGGCAATGCAGGCTCACTTCCTGACAGCTGAGATAGAGATGCAAGGAATTTTCTTAATGATTGTCCTACCACTGGCCAGAGAGCAGAAGGGGACAGCTCATGATGCAGTCCCACGGGCAGCAGCTGAGACCCTTGCAAACCCCAAAGCTGGCTCTGCCAACTGCTAGCTTAGAACCCATATGTTGGTTAGGAGAGGAGAACCGTTCCTCTTCTTCTACCTCTTCTTGTGGTCCCCAACCACATCATTCCCACCATCATACTTATTATATGCATGAAGGAATCTGGTGGTTTTTCTAATATCCATGTATATTTTTCAGTTATTCCATAAATAGGGCTTCCCCAGTGAACTGTGGTTAAGATTTTCTGCTGGCTCACAGGTTGAGCTTTTCCCACAGAGATGTTTAAATTAGATGAAATGAGAAGATGATGTTACGTGAACAGCTTTTCTTTTCTGCCTGGTTTCAATTCAGTCCCTACAAGTGCACTCTGGTAAGTGCTCATCTCCTCGCTGCGGCTTGTGTTCCTGCTCCTTGGGTCGCTGACTCACGCTCACCAGCTGAGTCAAGGTGTAGGAATGGTTAGTGCAGGCTGCCAGCTGGACTAGTAGGAAAAACACTTGAGCTTGAGTTTTACAACAAACGGCAAAGTAGTTGAGCTCAGATGGCCTGTTTTATTTCTTGTCCTCAAATAAAAGTTTACATTTAGTCTCAGCTGTTACGCTTTCCTTTTGTATGCTAATTCGCCAAGGTCTGAGTCTGTGTCCTGAAACAGAACTGACTTGGGCAAGCTTACAGTGAGATTGGGGAAAAGTTTCCCTCCACCAAAAATCAAATAATAACTTGAGAATGAAGGGGAAGAAGAAAAACTATTGCTGAGATTCTCACACCGCAGTGTCCTTTCCTGGCAAAATATTTGCTTCACTGTCCATGTTGCCTCCTTTTGATCAGCACCTCATTCTGCTCCTCCTCACAAAATATGTGGGGATGGGGACGTAATTGTCTGCCTCACACTGTCTGTCCATGGTTTTATTCTCTTTTAGAAGTTATTGAAATAAAGCACATAAAGAACAAAGTTCTTCAAAGAGTTGCAAAAGACTACCAGTGTCATTTTTCAGCTGGGCAGGATTTCTGTGAAGTGCTTGTGACAAGGCTTATTCCTCAGAATACTCTTCATAACAGAGTGAAGGCTCTGGTATTTCATATATAATCCATCTCCACTGATTTATATTTCTCCTCTGCAAAGAGAACATTTACTTTCGGACAGGCCTGCATGAATCTTATCTCAGTTAGCATCAGCAAATAAACCCATGGCTTTTTCAGCTAAAACACAGAACTCTTTATCCCTTATGCTGAAAAGCTGGTAAATTTGTCATTTTCCCAGGCTCACATCCTCTGTTATTTCAGAGCAGTTACACACACACATACCAGTGGCTTACACAAATGAAACAAAATTATTGAAACATGATTCCCGTTAATCAGGAATTCTAGTTAGTTCCCTGATTTTGGTATAGGAGCATGGTTTATAGTGGGCAGAGGCTGAGCCCTGCCCACTATATATTTTATAATATAAATTATAACAGAATTTATAAACTGTACATCAGTGTTCAAGCCTAGCATGATGGTGTTAAAACTGAACACATTATGCAGCCAAAAGATGTTCCTTTACCTTGCAGATCATAAATTACATATAGATGGTCTTATCATGTGTTTATACAATGTTTTGCATGTGCAGCATTTAGGCCAATAAATTATATTGCTCCAAAGTTGACACAAATATTTAGAACGCTAGGTTATTGCCTTCGGAAAGTCAGGTACTTCCCTATGGCAGTCTGGTTTGGTTGCAAAGAATTAATGAAAAATCCTCTTATCTTGAAGTCAGTAAGGAACAAGAGTGGTCAGTTTTCTCTCTTTACAGTGAGCAGCTGCTCTAAGAGAAGCCTCTTCTGGCCTTTTCCTCCATGTCACACTCTCATCAAAGAACCATAGAACCATAGAATGGTGTGGGTTGGAAGGGATCTTAAAGATAATCTAGTTCAAATCCCTCTGCCATGGGCAGGGACATCTGCCACTAGACCGGATCACTCAAAGCCCCATCCAATCTGGTCTTGAACACTTCCAGGGATGGGATATCCACAGCTTTTCTGGGCAACCTGTTCCAGTGTCTCACTACCCTCATCATGAAGTTCTTCCTTATATGTACTATAAATCTACCCTCTTCCACTTTAAAGCTATTACCCCTTGTCCTATCAGTACATGCCCTTGTCAAAAGTTCCTCTCCAGCTTTCTTGTAAGTCCCCTTTAGGTACTGACAGGCTGCTATCAGGTGTCCCCAGAGCCTTCTCTTCTCCAGGCTGAACAGCTCCAACTCTCTCAGCCTGTCCTCATAGGAGAGGTGCTCCAGCCCTCTGATCATCTTCATGACCCTCCTCTGGCCTCACTCCAACAGATCCACGTCCTTCTTATGTTGGGGGCTCCAGAGCTGGACACAGTACTCCAGGTGAGGTCTTGGGAGAGCAGAGTAGAGGGGCGGAATCACCTCCCTCAACCTGCTGGCCATGCTTCTTTTGATGCAGCCCAGGATGTGGTTGGCTTTCTGGGCTGCAAGTGCACGTTGTTGACTCACATTGAGCTTCTCATCAACCAACACCCTGAAGTCCTTCTCCTCAGAGCTACTCTCAATCCATTCTCTGCCTAGTCTGTATTTGTGCTTGGGATTGCCTCAACCCATGTGCAGGACCTTGCACTTGGCCTTGTTAAACTTTACGAGATTTGCATGGGCCTACCTCTCAAGCCTGTCCAGGTCCCTCTGGATGGCATGGCTTGTCCACTTCTCTGATCCTGGCTATTTCTACCATATAGACATGGGTTTTGAACATACATGGCTCCAGCAATCAATGCCAATGCTTGTCCTGCAGAAGCCTATAACCAAGCTTCTTCCTCCAGCAGCAGCTTGCGCTTATTAAGAGCTTGTTTTCATTCTGACAGGTGCTTCTCAGACTGAAAAGTAGAAATATGCTCAGGATCTGATCAGTGTCATCAGATAGTAAAAAAAATATTGTTGGATAAGTAAAGTAGCTCTTTTTTCCATGCTGCTATAATCTGTAGATGAACGCATATGCTTGAAAATTTTATTAGGGACCAAATATGCAGAAAAGACAATACAAAGTAGGAAAATCACTTGACTGGAGTCAGCCCAATAACAAATAGCAATAACAACAGTAATAGATAACATTATTTTATTCTATTAGTAATTGACATTGTCGTCATATTATTCCAAGTTGGCTTTAATTAGCTGCACTTTCTCTTCTTTTGCATGTTGCTCAAGGCAAACTGGTAGCACTTCAGATCTGCTGTTTCTACTCCTTCTGTTTGCTTTACGATTTCCTTTTTCTTTCTGTGCCACTGCCTTCTTCTTGTGCTAGGCCCTGATCTGAACCTTATTAATCATTCTTTTTGCCTGCCGTACAATACAACAGTATTGGACTTGGAAATGTAAACAGATCAACCTCTATGGCTTTTTTTTTCTGTGTAGTCAGTTCACTCCTTTGGTTTTTCAGTGTTAGGTCTTTGGTAGTGTCCTTTCAAATGAACTGCTGAGATATACTTCCTGTTTTCCTATTTTCTCACTTGTAGACTTTTAAAAAAATTCTTTGTATTCTTTTCCACTGGCTTCACCTACATCTACAGCTCTATTGTTACTCCAAATGTACTTCAACTCTCATTCCACTACTGTTATGGTACAAAAAAATTAATTACATATGATAGTTGCATAAATCAGCAGTTTGATTCAGTTTGACGTACTGCTGATCTCTAGGTTCTTCACTACATTTGTAAAAACTTGTTTTTCTGATAAAACATTCCTTGCAGTTAATTTTTTTAAGAACATCTTAAGGACATATGACTTTTCCCTCCTGCTAGAGCCTGCAGCTAAGAGGCACCAACTCTTTATGTTGTTACCTTTCTTTTCAATTCCATTGCAATGTCACAATTTTGTGATTCAGAGCATAGTCAGAAAGCTGACCTTACTCTGTTTCCATTTCATTTGCTCTAGGAAGGAATCTAATATACTACACTGTATTTTTGCCTTTCTGTCCTATTTCCATTTGCCAAGCATCCCAAAAGAACCAGCTTGTCTCCACACACTGCTCAAAGGCAGATGATAAACGAAAGCACCAAGAGTAAGAAACCTCAAGGCTTTATTCTTCTCCTAAGTGAGGCCAGACTCTAGGGAGAGCTGGTAACTTTGCGTGGGAGATAATCACACAACGTTAAGACAGCACTTGGCTCATCGACTTAGGTGGTTATAGCCACAATAGCAGCACTGTCGCTGCCTCTGTGCACCTTGCCCTCTCTCAAAGAGCACGTCTTGAAGGGAGTTCTCAAAGTCTCTATGCCAGCACTGCATAGAGCTTGAAGAACATAAAAGCTTATCACCTTTACAGCCTCTCTTGTCTTGGAGAAAACCAAGCACCATCAAGTAATCATTTCAGTGCTAGCAGTAGATTTTATACTGTTACCACTTCTGTTGTGAATGTTACTCCAAACTCTTCTCTCTGATCAATCTGTTTTATTAAGGTTTCTGGGGCCTCTCGTACACAGAGATGCAATTTACAGTTTTGCAGAAAGAATTCCAGCTGTATTCCAGTTAAATTTTTATTTGGCATAATTACAGCTTTTTTATTTGTTTGTTTGTTTGTTTGTTTCTTTTTTCTTTTATATACCTCAGTTGAGGTAACCTTCTTAAGCTTGCTAGAAACAAACCATTAGGTTGTTTGTGCTAACCTTTAGGCTGCTTGTCTTTGGGCCTCGTAAACTAAGCTCGCTCTTCAGCTTCCTTTGATCCACAGTGCTCTCCTGCTCTTTTTGTTTAGACACTGGTTGCTTACATTGCTTTCTGTTTGCTGCTTCTTGGCGGAAGCTGGGGGCCTTTCAAAAACCCAGTAGTAATCAGATGCTGAACGCATGCGTATGGCTTGAAGCCCTCCAACATTGTGCGTTATCTGGGTTTACAATGAAAAAATTGTAGCCTAAAAATTTCTAAAACCTATACTTTATTCTTCACTCTAGATAACGTAAAAGTATGTCACTGTCCACACAAAGTTGTAAGACTGAACACAACCTTCTCTTTTACTGGCATTTTGGGTTCTGTCTTTTCACACTCCTAGGTCTTTTCTAAGTTCAAGTGAGATTCCTCTTTGTGTCTGTCACCTTGCCTTTGCAAACATATCCCTCTGCCAGGCCCTGGGTCTCTCTATCTCTCCCAGAGCTGTTTCCACTGGTTGAGTTTGGGGCATAGCCCAACTCCTTCCAAGGCTCACAGCCTTGTCATGCTCCACCTTGCTCTCTCTGTCAACGAGCTCTCCTGAGCAGCCCGAGTCCACACTTGTGTCCAGACATTTCGTTTGGGAAGGCGGGATGGGGAGGAAACAATTTTGAAATTTCCAAAGAGACATGGAAAAATTGAGTCCAAGAGGATGAGATCTAGAAAGAAAGAAGAACAAAATAATGGAAACCAGAAGATTTCAGTTGTTTCTTTTCAGGTCAGCCCCTCTGCAGTAAACCCATGGTTTAATTCCCGTGTCATATATCTCTATATACAGCCAAGAAGATGAAATTTGAAATGGATTTAACTAGCATAATTTTATTTCAGCCAGTGAATCGCTTTTATCTGCCTACTTATTTTAATGGCTCCCTTCACCATTGTATATGTAAACCTCTCAAATAATTATGGGTTTGTCATCACAACACTTCTTCAAGGCAGAAAATTATTATGAGCTTGCTGTAACTGGAAAATTGAGGTGCAGAAAAATTAGCTACTTGCTCAAGGTCAGGTAACGAGTTTCAAGCAGGGACTCAGTTCTGTGACTTCCCTCCCCCATTTTTATATATATATATATATATATACATGTTTATATATATACATGCTTCTGTGCTTTTGAGAGTTTTATAACTGTTAAATGACTGATTAATAGCATTTCATTCATTTATTTAAAAAGAAAAATTAGAACATTTAGTACTGCTGACAGACACACTAAATTGGGATTCTTGGCACATGAGTCACAAATTACATGTATTATTCAGAGGTTTCATAGACAGCAATATGACTGCAGTTTATAACCCTGCTCTCCCGAGGGACATACACTAATTTTTTCTGATGGAATCATTAGGAAAAAAAATAAAGTAGGTATTTATATTCAAACTAATGCTGGGAAGACAGGTGGTTTTGGTATTGGAACTTCTCTATCTTTTTGTGACTGTATAGGCCAAGTATTTTACTGTGTTACTCTGCATATTGCTTTATATTTCATTGCATATGCAATTGTTATTGTTGTGACAATAATTGCATGTGAAAGGTTGCAATTCTAATAAAAAAATGGAATGACCTACTTTGTAATCCCATGGTTTTCCATTCCACTACAGACCAAAACATTAAAAAAAATAAAGTAGTTTTAATACAGAGTTTCTGGGTTCTGAGATCTTCTTTATCTCTCTGAAGACAATTTCTGTAGGGTTGTGATGTGTGTTGGTGGTAAGAGCTGTACTTAAAAAACAAAAGTCTTGGAGCATTAAGTAGTTTTGCTGAGTTACTAAATACGCAGTTAGGGGATGAGTACCTTTGGTGAAATCCTGGCCCAGTTACCATCACCAGGAATTTTGTTAGTGACTGTAATGGACTATCATATTTATCCACTGAAAGAAAGGAAAAAAAATAAACAACCTCTCTTTTTGTTGTTGTTGTAGTACCTTTTTCTTACATGATTTTTGAAATACTAAGCAACAATTTTCTTTTATCCAGCTTTCACGAGCCTCTTGGAGTCTACGTTTCCCAAGAAGACCCAAACTCCAACCCCAATCTTTGTATATCAACCCCTCTGGCTTCCTCTGAACCAGTTGCCTCAGGTTTTCCTGTTGAAAAGCCTCCTGTTGTCATCCAAGTGCACGTCACCGGGGCTCCAGGAGGAACCTCTGGTTACTGCATGTTCCGAAGGCAGCTCACCCAGAGCAAGGACGAGGGAGTAGAAGTGGGTGTTTATTTCCATAGTGGCTAATTTCCCAAATGAAGACCCAATTATTCAACTCCTACGCTGAGTTTATGCCTGTGAATACAGTAAATGCATGTCAGTAGCTGTGATAAAGAGGGCCCGTGGTTTTGGAGAGCAGATGCTGGGGTGGTCCCTGCTCCCCAGCAGCACCTGTTGGACTGGTGTCTGCTGTTGAGTAACCCTTCTGTAGTACAAAGGGAGGTTATAGTATTGGGTACATTTTAATTCTTGCTGGTATTAGTCATAGCCTCAGTGACTCATCAATCTGGCTCACAAAGTAAGAGCAGATTTACCCTTTATAGGGTTTGGCCGTTGGCAGATGATTGTTTCCCCTCTGTGAATCAGACTTTTATTTATTTAGTGTAATCAAGAAGGAACTGTCTGTTTTGTGACCTTCTAGGTTAGTGAAAGGGAACAAAGGATTTCTCTTTATTATTATTATTTTTTGGCATCATGCAGTTAGCAGAACAATGCAAAACTACGATAAGGGGTCATACTCCGATTTGCTGGCTGCTTGGACTGTAGCTCCATGTCACATTATTATGCCATTTGGTCTGAAGAATTCTTTTACATGAGCAGAAATAATAACTTCATTACAAATAAAGCAGAATCCATACTCTTTAGAATCAGTTGGGAAAAATTACACCATTCCAGCAGATACTTAGGTAACCATTTAACATGTAAGGCACTGAAAGTTCCCTGAATGATTTTGCTAATCTAGACAAAATTAATAAGAGAATTTTGCAACTTGCCTGGCTATTGAACAAAGTACATCCTGCCAGATTACAGACATATCTCATGCAAATTACAAAAAAAAATTCAGATGGCAGGCAGGGCCTGTACTAAACAGCTCAAGGACAGCAATCTGGGTAACAGACCTAAAATACATTCAGAGATTGCTCAGCGACAGTGGAGCTGAAAGAAATCAGAAAAAGCTAAGAATAACTAACCCAAAATAATTAATTGGTTACTGCTTCTTACCCAGATAAGTAGAAAATGACATTTGGAGTGTTTATGCAGTTCCTAGATTTTGTATTTTGTTTAAAGAAAATGGCTTCACCAGCGTGAAGGACACTAATTCACTCCCTAGTCCTGGCACTCTGTAGGCATTTTGCTGAGATCTGTAAACGATCTGCAATATGTTCAGGGAATGCCAACAAACATTATTCATTGTTAGAACTGCATTTGTTCCATAGTTTTCAAAGGTGGTTCCTTCTGAGTGTTTTTCCCTTCTGCATTTAGCTAGTGAAAGGTTTCAAACGCAGTGAAAAACCTTGGTGGTCAGTGAAGCTAAGCTAGATTTTGCTATGTAGAATGAAACATCACCACTACTGAAGTAAAAAAGAGGGTTGTGTTTTTTTTTTAAAGTTTATTTTAAGAAATTTTCATTGGTGTCCCCTGTGGTAAGCTGCAGCGGGGCTCTGTGTCCATGCCAGTGGGCTGGCTGCATGTCGGGTGTCCCTGCCATGGGAGGGGTCACTGGCCTCCCTGGCAGTAGTGTGAGGCCTCTGAACATTGCACCCATGAGAGAAGGGCTTCTTGTCCTCCTCACTGCATTTCTGTGCTGCCACACTGTGAAGGTCATAAATGTGCTGTTTTGCTAAGAGCCTTGGTTGAGGAAGAGTATATTTGGAAGAAAACTTAGAAAAACTCTAGTTTATCAAGCTACATACTTGAAAAGGTATATTGCAGAGTAATCTATGCTTTTTAAAACTCAACACTTTCTAGGACAATAAAGGGCTTCAACTTTGAGATGGGGAAAAAAATCTGGGTTAGGTATAAATAAAGTATGACAGCCTAATCAGTATAGCGGTGATGGGGGAATTACAATGAAAACTCCCTTGAACAGTTTCTTTAGTAAGCCAATATGAGTAAGATTAAATTACCAAATTGAGAGTGTTTTTGAGCAAAGAGTATACTTTGCTTAGCAGTGTATGGTCAACTAATTATGTCAAATGATCAACTAATTATGTCAATGACTGCAGGTCATTCTTCACTGGGAACTATAAGGACAAGATAAACAATCATCTGTGGGGAATGGTTTCAGTGGGAGATGAGTTTATTGAGGTCTCTTTCACCCTTGTATTTTTATCTGTTAAAGGAAAGTTAACAAAATGGAAAATGATGTCTGATGGTCTGAATTCAGACATGCGTATTTTGACCTGAAAGAAGATGAGTTCCATGTCTGTTGAAGCCAGTGGAAAATCTCTAAATAGATCACAATTCATGCGCAAAGCTATAGTGTTTTGTGACTTAAAAGAAGACTTAAAGAAGTGCTCATCTTGAAGAATGTACTTGGAGCACATTCCCAAATTATTTACTCTGACCCTGATAATACAGTGACACATCACTGTGATCACAATTTTAGTGAGGCTTCACCTGAAATACTCCCAAAGCAAAGCATAGGATCATAGAATGGTTTGGGTTGGAAGGGACTTTTAAAGATCACCCAGTCCAACTCCCCTGCAAGGAACAGGGACATCTTCAACCAGATCAGGTTGCTCAGAGCCCTATCCAACCTGGCCTTGAATGTTTCCAGGGATGGGGCGTCTACCACCTCTCTGAACAGCCTGTTCCAGTGTTCCTCCACCCTCATTGTAAAAATTTTTTCCTTATATCCAGTCTGAATCTACCTCCCTCTATTTTAAAACCTTTACCTCTCATCCTATCATGACAGGTCCTGCTAGAGTTTCTCCCCATCTTTACAATAGGCCCCCTTTAGGTACTGGAAGGCCACTCTAAGATCTTCTTGGAGTCTTCTCCAGGCTGAACAGCCCCAACTCTCTCAGCCTGTCCTCATAAGAGAGGTGCTCCAGCCCTCTGATCATCTTCGTGGCCCTCCTCTGGACTTTCTCCAACTAGTCCACGTCCTTCTTATATTGGAGGCTCCAGAGCTGGACGCAGTACTCCAGGTGGGGTCTCACCAGAGCACAATAGAGAGGAAGAATCACCTCCCTTGACCTGCTGGCCACACTGCTTTTGATGCAGCCCAGGATGTGGCTGGCTTTCTGGGCTGCAAGTGCACGTTGCCAAAGTTATTGAATTACATAGTGTGGGCTATGAGATAACCACTTGCAACTAAAATGGTCAAGAATACAACTAGACTCAGGAGAAAATTACCTGTGAGACACACAAGTGTGCTTTGTTCTTCCACTTTGGTTGCCTCAGAAGGATAATGCTGCTGAGACCAGCAGCTGTCAACAATATAGGAGTAAAAATGATACATGATATTGGTTGCCTGTTGTGCTAGGCACTGTGTAAAGATATAGTCACTGAAGTTAACAATATTAATGATTTCATTATGACTGCCAAGATTTTTAGTGTTCTTCAAGCCTTTTTTCCTATTTTCTTGTGCTATGTGAATGTCTTATCTATTGCTTAATAAAAAGAATTCTACCTCACATAACTGTGCAGGAAAACCTTAAGAGTTCAAAACCAGACAGAGAATAGAAAGAAGACAGAATTTTTTTTTTCTTTTTCGTTTCTTAAGTGTCACAATTTTAAAGTAAACCTCAAAGTGTGTTTGTGCTTGCTCTGGATTTGGGGGACTACTAATACTAAGAAAAAGGAGACCCTCTGCCAGACAAACCATTCTGTCTAATTATACAAGCTAAACAAAGGGTAGGGGAAGTAAACTATTGTTAAGAATGTGGAAATTATGCATAAGGAGATTAAACTTCCAGCTCTTTTAACACTTGGTTATGTGGATAAAGTCAGTGCCCAAGAGAGCGCAGAGCAGCCTGCGGGAGAACTGGGAGCTGACCCTGGCTGCTCCTCAGGAAGGCAGGCAAGTAGCATCAGGTGTAAAGGAAGCAGCACTCACCAGCACAAAAGCTGAATCAACTGCAAAGCTCAGTATTTTCTTAATGAGAGTCACTGCGAAACATCTCAATGAACTACCAGGACTGTCCATGTTCTTGTCTCTAGGTTAAGGGAGGTAAATGTGAAACAAATTACTGTTCTTCACAAAATAGTTCAGCTTGGGAACTGCTTGCCACAGTATGCAGTGAATGCTAAAACTTTACACAGCATTATACGGGAACTGGATAAGCCCATGGGTAAGAAATGGGTAAATATCACCAAATAAAAACCAAAGTAGACTCAACGGCCCGCCTGTATTGCTCTCAGGAAAATTAGGTTAATTTTATCTGATAATGACTCAAGGGTGCAAGTGCATTTCAGTGAAATATATTCTGTTTTCTTTGTTCTCACACTCTTCTTTAAGGATTGACTTGTGGTTGCTGCTGGAGATAGGATGTTGGTCTAAGTGGGTTTTTCTTATGACCTACTACAACTGTCCCAACGATGTAATGCTATGAGGGACATTTATTGTCAGCAGCTGAAGATCTAACCCATTAGCTGTTGGAAGTTCTCTTAGATGCTACATAGTTTTTGTGGCTACCAAGTAGTTTTCAGAAATGCCTTTTCCCAGAATCTCTTGGCCCTACAAATAAAGCAATTCTGCATGATTCTAGCCACTTTAAACTGTCTGTGAGTCACTTACTGGATTGCAACTTATTGAAGGGGTCAAATGCTTCACATTGGGACAGACTTTTTAACAAGCCCTGTAGCGATAGGACAATGCATGATAGTTTTAAACTAAAAGAGGGTAGATTTAGATTAGACATAAGGAAAAAAAAATTACTATGAGAGTGGTGAAGCACTGAAACAGGTTGCTCAGAGAGGTGGTAGATGCCCCGTCTCTGGAAACATTCAAGGCCAGGCTGGACAGGGCTCTGAGCAACCTGATCTGGTTGGAGATGTCCCTGCTCCTTGCAGGGGGGTTGGACTAGATGACCTTTAAAGGTCCCTTCCAACTCAAACCATTCTATGATTCTATGATTAACAAGAGTAGGCTGCAACACATTGGAAAATCTTCTTTCCTCAGTATACCCTTGATAGTTCTAAAATCTAAGAAATGGGTTTTTACAAATAAACAACATCTGCGTGTTATCAGTATTATCCATCTTCAGGATGGAACACATTAGTCTGGGTAGAGCCTGAAAGCCCTCCCAGGAATATTGCAAATCTATTTCCTAGGTAAAGCAAACAGATACTTATGCCCCAGCCCTACATCCTACACTGATTCCTGCATTCACAAGGAACTCCAGTCACCTCTCTGCGTCCATACAGGCTAACCATGCTGCAGGAAAATGCATTAGCTTTTATAATTAGTACAGTATGGTTTTTTTTTAATCTGTTTGCTTCAATTCTGTCACTTCTTCATAATGAGAAAATTAAAATTAAATTGACATCCAGGAATGAATTCAAATGTGCAAAGTGTCTTAAATTAAAAAGTATTAAGTGTCCATGTAAGCTCAAATCAGATATCTAAATTATCAGATGAGAAATGCAGCTCTTGAAAACAAAGGTGCGCCAGTAGATTTATTTCAAATAAATACATTTCTGTGTGATTAAAAGAAAGACCTGGAGCTGATGTAAATAGTTTGGAAGAAAAATAAACCACACTATAATAATATATGAAGAAGAAATATGTGGGAATCGCAGTGATTTGCAGAAATATAGTCCAATTTTGTGAAAAAAATCATCAAAATTTTACTACAAATGAAAACTTTATTGTAAATATCATCATGTTTAGAGAAAACATAAGAAAGAAAAGGTAAGTAGCACTTCAATTTTCAGTCTTGATTCAACAGTGGGAAGTCTATGATTTAAAAAAAGCTGGAGGATACAAATAAATTTCTTTCCTGAAGCCTTTTGACTCAGGAGTTACTCTTCCTAGTAACTAAGCATGTGTGAATTATTTCTTCAGCAGACTGACTTGTGGATTCACACAATTTAATCAATCTGTGGCTAAAACTTACACTGTAATATAATTATTTGCCAGTTTAAAAAGAGCAATGTAGAAATGGGAAAATCTTACCTTTTTTTCCCGCAAAATCTGCTGATGAAAGAGTCAGTAGTTCTTCAGGTTCCCATTTCTAATTCCCTTCGCCTTCTTGACTGCAAGATGTTACTGGCTTTCAATTAACTGGTGGTGACTGACTGCTTCAAGCACACTCCTAGCCTGTTGCAAACGTCAAGTAATATGGGTTTATAAAAAGTCACCCATGAAGATTGGTTAAGCTGCCTGCTTGACTGCATGTTTGCAATGGGCTAGGACCACACGCGCAACCAGTCACTGCGATTTGACTGACAGGCAATTACAATGTGCTAACTTGAGCTTGTGGGAACGTATCACTGAAGTGCCTTATCCAGTACTTCACCACATTAAAAAGTATATTGTGTCAAAGTTGTGCTAAAAGATTTATTTTATTGATATTACATGTGAATTAGAAATGTAGCCGTGTACCAAGAAAACTTTACATCTTCTATCCATGTTTACTCATCCTAGTTTCTTATGATTAAGTTTTCTGTGTCTTCCTTCCAGTACCAAGTGTACTTCCAGAGAAAAAGATGTTAAATAATGTAACTTTTTTAGGATTTTTATTAGCATTTAGAGCATCTCAGGACCACACAAGGAGGTCTTTGGAAAAAGTCGAATACAGTTTTCCACAATGCTGGATGGCTGCCTTTTTGAGAATCATTAGCTCCAGTTATGATCAACTGGTTGCAAAAACACTTTAATATGTAAGAATTGAAGTGCTGTGCTTTTCTGTCTTAACAAGTTATTAATTTATTTTTAGCTGAGACTCCACGTCTAGATAAGAGCTCCACTCCGAACATGCAGCTCTCTCTCCCTGCCTGAATTCTTTCCATCAGAGGACTATGTATAAATTTACCTTCTTTTTATCATCGTGAGTGTGACAGCAATCTGCAGATTCAGTAATAGATAGGAAGAAAATAAATTATTCCTCTCTGACAATTTGGTGACCGAGTGATTTCAACCCTCGTGTAATACTAAAAAAAAAGAGTTTAAGAGGCTCATATAGCATTTATTTTCTCTTTCTGCTCACGTATGATAACAGAGAGATGTAGGCCTTGACTTTATATTTAAATTATATCGACATTTTCAGCTGATAAGGTTTAATGTTTTAAATGTAATCTCTAAAATATGTGGATTAAATGTGAAATGAGTACAAATTCTGCAAAACTGAATAGATGAGTGACCTGAATTATTCTGAAACCCTGAAAGTCAGCTGTCTAGCCTAAGATAAAGAGCTACCATCAAGAGAGAGTGAGAAGGAGAGGAACGTGTGGATACCATTTGGTTCATTCAGAAATAAACATCTAAAATATAATCACCCTCTGGAGATGCTTACCTCCTCTTGTTAGTAACAAGGTTTGGCGATTAGCTTCAGTTTGACACCTCACTTTTAAATGGCTAAAATTAGGTGACACGAACCTTATCTTGCCATTATTTATTTCCACCAGATACCACAAAGCATTTAATAGCAAGCTTATATTTAAATGTAAGACAAGCGCCGTAAATCTTTCTAAGTGTTTTGCTGGAGCAGGTCCAGAGTGCACATCAGTTTCCAGGATCAAACACTGTGTCTTTAATGGTGTTTAGCACTTGAAATTCCTATCAATGTCATTGTTCTAATGCACAGTTACAGCTTCAAAATGTGAAGGCCAGACTTGAAAAGATTTGTTTATCACTCATCCATGTTGCTGTCTTTACCAGAGGGAAGTGAAGGTGTAGAAAAGAGCTTGCACATCTCGCATCTGGCTGAAGACTGAGCATCTGAAAGTTATTTTCACTGGGGATCTTCTTAAGAGGCAGGAATGTTTAGAGCACAGACACTGAAGTGGGAATAGATTTCACATACAATTATTAAATTTACTTAATGATCTACTAAGCTTACTTTAGGCATCTACCGTAAGTGCAATTCAGGACATACAAATTTAGGAATACAGATTTCCTTTACAGTCCATGGGAAGAGACACTCAGAGGGCCAGTGGGAACATCAGAGTCAGCTGTCCATAATTTCTAGTGTTACTCATTTTGCTATTTAATTGCAACATTAATGCCTGGTTGTTTCCTGGCAAGGTATAAAGTACACATGGAAAAATAAGATATTGCAAGAACACAGAGCACCTTTTTGAGCCCATTTAACTCCCCTGTATGCTGGCAAGCAAACCCTGCTTTCACTGAAGTCTTGTGTCTAAGCATCACAAAAGTGTTTTTCACATGGTATTTACCATATTTTACGGTACTATTTAACAGCAATCTGGCCTGCATAAACGGCGTTGCAGTTTGAGTACGAGAGGCTAAACTCGACTTGTGTACGTGTCACAAAGATAAAGTATAAGCGACTTAACAATGTTATGCCCTGACTTTAAGTGTGGTGAGTATAACATGTTACCATCCTGCCAAAACAAACATGTTGCATTTGTGACAAATTTCCAGAAAAATAGATTTTTACTCACTTAGCCACCCAGTTTAGTTTCCAAAGTGACCTGAAGGAGTAAAATACTTCTCTCGCCTACATTAGTGTTGTTTTAGGCCAACGAGAGGATTGGCTTAAGCAGCTCTGCTCTGACTTTCATTATACTGTTTGACTTATTACAAAGATAGTCAAAACAAAGGAAAGAAAACATTTCACATTTTGAAGACTATCACATACTCACTTATTTATGGCTTATATAAAACAGGACTTTGCGTTTGCTTCTCCGACTCCAGTTGCCACGATAGGTGTTTGGCAGTGCTGCTCATCCAAGGACAGTCATGTTTTTTGTGAGGCTCCACTGCAAATAGCTTCATTCTGCAAAAAGTCTTGTTTAAGACAGGGGGGCCTAAATCTTTACTCTCCCACCTATGGTGGGAAGTGAAATATCTGCTTAAGTTGGCAGATGTTGACTGGTCAGTGTGCTGGAGAAGTCCACCAGCAAAAGAGAAATTTCATGTGGAGTGGACCAACTTCTACACCTGTACCACTGCCTTACACAAAGGAGAAGGGACATTACTGCCTTGATCTATTTGCTGATGTGAAGAACTGTTTATTAGTTTACAGAAGAGACCTTATCCTGACATGCTTATTAAGGTAAAATGTGGATGTCAGTATTTCTGAAAACTCTCAGACTTGCCAGTTTTTGGGAGCTGAGTTCTGAAATCAAACAGATGTCTAACAAACAACCACCTCCACTGTTCTGAATGAAAGAGAGGGAGCAAAGGATACTTGCTGCAGTTATCTGCAGGACTCTTTCACCATCTCAGGTGCAGCACTAGTAGCAAAAATGTAATAAAGGACACACCAAAGAGGACCTGGTTTCCATATACTGTTCTTAGTGAGGCCTGCAAATGGTTCTGGCCTTGCAGAGGTGCAGAAGATGGTGCACAAGCGAGAAAGAAGTTCCTGCTGTGGGAGAAGGCTTACAGTCCAGTTTCACAACTGGAATTCGGTGGTTTGGTTTTTCACATCTGTTCTGATGCCAGAGCCATCAGACTGTAGCATCCCATAAATCTGAGACTTTGAATCAGAGTGAAACAGATCTTTAGACATTTACTTCCATGCCTACATATCAGAACAGATGATACAAAGTATGACCTCGGAAATTTGCAGAAAAGTTCAGAGATTTTCTCTTCCCTAGCCCATAGCCCATCATCTACATGTGATCATGCTGACATTGCTGAGGTGCTATAAAGTCAATCTAATGTCAGGTCATGTCTAGGCTGCTAAATACAAAGTAAAGCACTTGTCTCCTCATCATCCTCATTATTCAGCATTTTTTTCCTTGCTCTGTTTTGGTCTTCTAATAGCTCCTTCTAAGTCAACACCTAGTGCAGTCTGGCAGTCTAAGAGATAGTTCATTTTGGGGACCCAAAATCAACATTTTCCAAAGGACACCACTTTTAGCTTCTTCCCGTCATAATTTCCTACTATTATTCACCAGACTTTGCATCATCATTTATCTCCAAATGGTCTCATGCTACTTTTCCAGGCATACAGTGCATACAGCCTCAAGTAAGTAAGCTGCTGCACAGCCCTGATAGTAGGAGCATCTAGCAAGCTTTGCTTTAACACAAGAGAAACTGTCAGCTGCACAAAGACATTCTGGGAAGTGGGCTTTTTGGCCTTTTGTCCTTAGTAAAGCAAATTCTGCCCCCACAAGATTTTCTGATTTAAGCCCAAAAGAAAGAAGTCCCTTGTAAACCTGAGAATTGTCAGGCAGTTAAATTGGCTGCAGACGGGTACGTGTGTGCAGCTGGCCAGGTGTCGTTTCTGTGTCTCCCCTTCTGACAGTTCTTCTTGTAGGGGTCAGTATCAGCGATAGCAGAGGTGATGGCATTGGCTTGGTGTAAAAGAGGTATAACAAAATTTATACCTTCATATTTCTTGTCCGCTTTATGGGAAGTGGAGAATCCTGTGAAAATAATTTGCTAGATTAGATTACTCAGATGTACTGGTGCTTCATTTATGGATGACAGCCCTATCCCTATGAATGTAAAGTGCAGGATATGCAGTAGCTAATGAGGTAGGGCTTTGACATTCCTCAGAGGCTTCTAATTCCTATCCTGTTTCAGGAGTCTCTGGGGGACTCTTTCTGCAGAGCTCCATCTTCCTGCTAATGGGATGGAGACCTGTGCACTACCATGTATGATGAATGCTGGCAGGTTTCTTTGAGACGGGAGTCTTAAATTCCATATCCTGTTCTGTTCCCACAGACTTCTGTCAATGGCAACCTGTTCTTATCAATTTGAAAGATTAAGAGCTTGCAGATACAACCTTTTCCTGCACTAACGAGATGTCCCACCTCATAGATGTCCTCTGAATGATTCGCGGTAATATTGCTGCCATAGCAAACGATACTTAGAGCCAGGCAATCTTAAAGAGACCATTTTGGATTAAAGGATGTATTTGCTTAGCTATCTAACTATCTATTTATTTTTTAAAATATTGTCTCATAGTAGGTAAATAAATAGCTGAAGTTAGCCTGGTGTACAAGTTCAATTGACTGAACAAAGCAGTGAAAGTTACCTGCCGTGACAGCATTAGGGTATTTCTGAAATACAAGAAACTGCCTTGAGCCAAGATTCAGAGAACGAGAGCTGAGAGGCAGGATACAATGAGAGTCTGAAGGCCCATGTGTAACGGCCCGGCAATGCTTGCCAATAAAACCTCCATACTGAGTTAGGTGAAATTGGAATGCTGAGAATGCAGGCAATCATCTGAAGCAGAACATTTACCACCTTCCACATTCAAATTATTTTTAAGTGATTAATTGACTCCAAGAGATTCCAGAAACATTTGCACTGCCATCCTCATTTAAAAAATGAGATCACAGAATTAGAAAAGGTAATGGCTTTTTGTAAGTGGTCAGCAGAGAAAGGAAGAAAAGCCAGTCCCAAAATGACACCTCAGAAGTTCTCTTCCTGCATGAATACCATTAGTTTTGTAACCATCACTGAAACTAAGTGTGGTATTATTATCTTTCCCCAGCAGTACGCTACTGTAATTCTGATGAAACAAATTAATTAATGAACTAATTAACTAACACAAGCATGCTTGAAATTCAGAATTTCCTATCCTCTGTGGACTTCATAGTTTATACTACAAAATTGCTTTTCTGACTTAATCAAAGCTTGCAAAAATGTTACTGAATTTGTTCCTACAATTTTCTTTTTCCCTCTACATCTTCCACTGTAAGTAGATTTCAGTAAAAAACCCAATATTTCTTCCAAACCACTCACAATGCAGCTGATACTGCACCTTTTCTTGCTCAGTAGAGACAAATCCTCAGTTCAGGGTATCAAATTTGGGTCAGGTTTGGAAGTGGCACAGCCCCATCCCACTCTGGGACAGCGTATGCCTTCCAAGCCTGGTCAGCTGCACGTCCTACAACTGTGCCTGAAGGCAAGAGGCAGCAGTTTACATTAAGAGCAGAATTAGGCTTGGGACAGTGAGTTCAACAAGCATGAGAATAATGCTTCTTTCTTTAGCCATCTCCAGGCTCCACCCCGTTTCTCAAAATCGCTGAACTATTTACAAATGTTTAAGAGAACCTTTGTGTTATTAGAGGAATGTTTACACGGCCATGCATTTCAGTTGCAGGCAGAGCTGTACAACCAAGGCCCACCCCAAAGACAAGAGCTGTGCTGTATTATCAAAATATGTACTGGTTCTACTCTCCGCTACCATACAAGGCAGCTCTGCATTCCTGCTGGTAACCTTTTATTGCCTCCTAAGTTTTCCAGATGACTGCCAGATTTCTAGAACTTACATGGAATGATTACAGGCTTCACAAACATAAACCTCAGATTCTGCTTGGCAGCTTCTTCTGGGAATGCCAAAATGAAGAAAATAAAAAGTATTTCGGAAAAGACTATTAAGACCATTTGTGGTTGGTAACGGATGCAGTTGTACAGTTTACAGTTTTAATAAACTTCACCAGTTAGAGTGAACCAAGCCTCAAAATATCACCATGATGTTGCTTTTACACCCATCTTACATAGGATGTTAGCTGAGGAACAGAATGCCTGAGGAATTTAGACAATGTCCCGTTGCATTCAGCAGAGGACTGGAATTAGATGTCAGAGGTTTCTGCTTTGCAATCACAGTCTGCAGTCTACTAAACTGTGCTGACTCCTTATGCCTTTAGACGGGAAGAAAGTGTTACATATAAAGGGTTCCAAACAGCTTATATTGATACTCTCAGTGCATTACGATTAAATTAAAAGGGGCCAAGAGTCCATTTGTTTGCTGTAAATAAGAAATTTGTAGAGGAATATTCAGTTTTAGAGATAATTCCCCCAACATATTAAAAAAAAAAAATAAATATAAAAAAAAATACCACCAAAAAAAAAAAAAAAAAAAAAAAAAAAAAAAAAAAAAAGAAAAGAAAAAAAAAAAAAAAAAAAAAAAAAAAAAAAAAAGAAAAAAAAAGAAAAAAAAAGTGATGGAATAAATGCAAGTCCACAAAAAAGGAGCCTGAAAAGCATCTGAATGCATATCATATAGAGAGTTTTCAAATTGAAAGACGTGCATTGAATTCCTGGAATGAGAGAGATGCTGTTTGTATTCTGCCCACAATGTTCTGGCTTCCTATTTTGGAAGGTCATTAAAATGTTTTCTAAGAACTGATGAACTGTTTACTGATTTTATTCTTAGAGGTTTTTCTGATTTCTGTCCTGAATACACTTTCAAAATTACTCACTAAAAATGCCTCCCAGCTTGTTGCAACTGGAACTTTAAGATATGTTGTTGGTTTTTTTCTGTATTTTCTTTGATGAAGATCTGTGTCCAACCAAGACAAGTTAAGCCCCAATAGCTTCCATTGAATCAAATTCCTACACAATCTAACTCATTTCTTTACACCTAGAGACCACATAATGATGTCAGTACCTAAAACTTAGCTCTCAGAACATGTCATTTTTAGGTGCAGAATTTGAAGTGCTGAAAAGGTTAGTGCCAAAATAACCATCATGCTGAACAGAGAGTCACCCCACCAAAACACACCAGTAGGAAATGCTGAAAATGCTGAACACCAATCTTCCAGCCTGTTCAGAAGCTTACTAATGTCAGATAGAAATGGGTGCAGACCACACTAAAGTGTTAGTTAAGGCAGTTTTGGAAAGAATCTTCAGACTGAGTCATGTGTGGATGCATTTTTTGTGTAGGGGGTGTGTGTGAGAGAGAGACAGAGGAGCCTCTTCTCCTGTAACCTCAGCCAAACTTGGCAGAGTGATGGAGACCTAACACTATTAAGTTTTTTGTAGGTTTTGGGAAACTTGCAGAACAAGTTTGGTCTGTGAATGCTGAGCCTCAGCATCTGAAAGACAAGAGAAATTTCACATGGGCAAATGAGATCTAACGAGTTCCCTAACCATGGGAAATGCTTTAGTCAGAGCTTATATGTTAAACAGCAGGAAAACCTCAGACAGGATTTCTCGCCTGTGTGGAGTCTCTGCTGCCTAGTAAAATGCAGACAAGGTTAGGAGTCATAAATACATTTATAAGTATGGTTTCCCAATTAGATTCTCTGAAGTCCATAAGAGATAAACTCCTGCTGCAGCTTAATATAATACAATTAGCTGGTCAATTAATCACGAAACCCCTGGGAGATATGCTGCTTTGGTTCAAGTACGTGGAAGTGCTTGTTCCCAGTCCCAAGATTCAGCTGCATCTCTGTACTGGGGGCTTTGGGCTTAATTAGGGAAGACATAATGGAGCAATGATCTCAGCTAGAGGGAGAAGCAGCACCTGGTGGGTACGTTTTTATGACGTGCAATAGTGAAAACCAGAGTAGGCCATGAGAGACGAAGACCGAAATTGCACCAGCTGTTGGAATAAGCAGGTCTGTGACTATAACTTGGCTGGACAAGGCCCTGAGCAGCTTGATATACACACAAAGTTCACCCTGCTTTCAGCAGGGGATTGGACTAGGTGACACCCAGAGGTCTCTTCAGCTGAAATCTTCCTGTGATGTTATGAACTCTCAAACCCTGAAGTCACAGTTAAAAGAAAGGTAATCATTCTGTTGTTATTTTGCTTAACTGTTACCAGTGCCTGGATGCCCTTACCTTTTGGAAAATTTAAACGGACATTAGTGTCCTGCTTGTCTGGGGACATAGGGATCAACTCAGACTTTTCCAAATGCCTTTTCTCACTGTCTCTGTGTTTCACTCCTGATCTGATTCCTCATTTTATGAGGAATCTGATCTGATTCTGAGGATCCGTTTCCTAGGAAATGTCATAAAGTTAACCTCAGACAGCAGACTTCAGCATAGAATATCAACCCATTATCATGCAAAAAAACCATTTATCTTTTTTATTTAAGTGGGGCACATCTATTAATCAATGTACAGACGTAACTGATTATATTTTAGATATGATAAGCATGCAGCATTAGAAGCGTGGATTACTGCTCAAGAGCAACTTCTTTCCTCACCACCTATCCTCTTGATATCCCCTTCTCCTTATCTTACAGCCTTGGTTATTGCAGGCTGTTCCCTAAGCTCTTGATCTGTTTTCTACCCATAGCAATTAAATAGCATCATCAACCTTGTTAGAGCAACCACCCTTCACCACCTGAGTTTTCTACCTTTTCATAGTAAGTCACAGTTATTCCAGAGTGCCTCCGTGACTCAGCATTCTCATTTAGCATTATCTCCCCTGGCTTCCGCCCTCTTTTCTCACTCTACTCATGTTCATCCCAAAATACCTCCCCTATGCCTCCTCTTCCTATCCAAATTAATGATTGTGCTGCTTTCTACTTCCGCACAGCCTCCTGGATTGACAGCCCCCTCCTTCTCAGCTTATTCTTTTCTTAAAACCTTCAGAACATCTCTTCTCTTCCAGTTCAAGATTTCCTTTTTTTCAGCTGAGTATTTCCCAGGGTCTTGCCCTGTGGGTGCAGCACGTGTGCTCAGCGTAGCACAGACGGCATCTGCTGGGTAACTGAAGAACATCGTGTGGCTGCTCTCAATATATCGCTTACTGCAAACATGAAAATCAAGGCTTCATTCATGTAAACAACTCATTTAGGGCAACCAATAAATACTATTTATATTTTGTTGTCACGCTACTTTTTTTTTTAACAAATGAAAAGTTAACAAATACATGAAGCTTGACTAGTTTCTCATAAACTAGGTGCAAAAGTTTTCTACAACAATACTAGGCTTGAAGCCAAATCTGAACAATGCTGGACTTAATCTGCAGCAGAAACATCCTCTTATTTGAGTCATTTTTCACTTGTTCGGAGGGGGAGACAATGGGGGGAACTCTGATTTTGTTGTGAATCACACGTTTTGTTGCGATTGCTCATAGTGACCACAGAACTTGGCACTGCTGCTCTGGTGGTGGCACAGCAAAGCGGGCACTGCCTAGGTGCTGGCCGGGGTGCAAGGTAAAAAATATCCAGCTCATTTTTTTGTGATTTAAGCAGGGAACACAGAGTGGCAACCTACAATCTGAGCCTAGTCCTGGCTCAGATGGTTTCAGACTCTTGTTCCCTAAAGCTCCTTTATCCATCATTTTGTTAATGAAGACATTGAAATAATTAACATGTTATTTTCAGTACTTTGACAGAATGTTTTTCTCTCCACTTCTCATGGATTGTTGATGATCTTCAGATGATCTGTTCTCCATTTAACAACTACTTCTGGGACCGCTTTGGCAGTACACTTAATTTTATTAAGTACCATTCTTAAGCCTTATACTTAATTAATAAACTCAATTTACTTATTTATGAATGAATGAGTAAAGGCAGGCTCAGAATTCCTGGACTACAGACTTTTTCGGCCTTAGCACTTTGAAGCAATAGAGTAGCAGATGCAATACATGAACGTGGAGGATCAGTTACAGCCTTTGCAAGAGTAGAGAGTCTTCAGCTTTATACCATTAGCAAGCAGCTATTGGCAAGACAAAAATCACTGAATCAAGCTGTTTCCTACTCACTGCTAACTGCTAATGACACAGCTAATGACACAATTTTAATAGCATATTTCAGCTAACATTCAAAAATCAGGGATGGGCTGCCTCATTTAGGTTGACTATGATGTTCTTAATTGCCATGGCCTACCTCTGACAGCTGGCATGAGGAGTCCCTGCCTGGAGGTAACACTATACTTGATGGTTGGGACATTCTCCCAGAAGGTGTGAGGCAGAATTTGGAGTTGAAATGCTTGAGCGCAACCTTGAATCCAGACTTCCCACTTCTGGAAGCAAAGGCTTCACTCATCCAGAGATACAGAAGAAGCTGAACACACCCTCCCTGTGTTTCACACAGAAAACTATAATGCAAATAGTGTTTGTGGTCAATGGAGCATGGCAGGTATGTGGGCAGCAGGCCTAACGCCAGCAGCTGGACTGGGTCCCTGTCAGTTCTAGGATAAACCAGGGCACTCTCTAGTCCTGACACATGAAGAGTTGTGGAGGCCTAGCAAAAGATTTCTATTCGCCTGTCACATCCTTTTCCACCATACACAAAAGCATCCGTATATATTTATGTGAATCAGGCTGGAATTTTCTCATACAGTGTTTTGCTTGGGCTGGGAAAGGAGAAGACCACAATGGCCCCAGTAACTCAGTGGACTGCTCTTGTGGAACTGATTTTTATGATGGCTTTCCACTGAGATGCCACAAGGTATGGGGCTCTGCTGTGGTGGGAAAGCACACCCAGGACCTGAGGATATTATAGAGGAATTCTCAACTTTTCAAAGCAAGTCTCTGCCCTTGAACTGCTGCATCCTTGTACCAGCTCCCTTCATTCTGTTCTTACAGGACAGCCATTGTGCCCCTATTCCATTGGAGGGCCTGCTGCTACTTGACTTGTTGACCCTGTCCTGGACAGCCAACCTCCTCTTAGCCACCCTTTGCTAGCTCTAGCATCCCAAACCCATGCTAAACTTGGCAGAGTTGTTGAACCAAGTGTTACCATCCTTACCACCTCTACCTTACCAGTTCTGGGAACAGATGCTCTACAGCTTCCAAGCACCTCAAGTTAGTCCTGAATGTAAATAGTTTTGTGCTAACGGTCATGACTTCAAAGCCAGATAATTTTGCTTCACATCATCAACTGTGTCCCGTAAATCTCAAAACCTAGGATTCTGCAGGAAAAGGGGAAGTTGCTGTGTTGATTGCTCATTAGCATGTATTTTAAGAGATGCGGACATTAGATTTCCAGAGGTAAAACATACATACAAAAAACTGCTTAAATGTTTTTCTTTTCTTTCTAGCATATGTATAACCATAATAGGTTTGAGAAGCAATCCTAATCTCAATAGAAATTACAGGTTATTCCTACCATGTATAAATATCTGTTACTAATTCAAAGATGCATTTAGTTAATTTCATTCTTTTAAAGTTTTTGCAAAGCTTTTGCGAGCCGGGACTTTATCGACCTGCAGGTTAACTCTTCCTTAAATAAAAGGCAGTATGTATTCAGAGTATATAATGCTGGTAGAGGCCCCATGAAATCCAAAGCCAACTGTGTCTGTATGCTAAGGTATCCTCCAAAATGCCATTCTATATAGAATTAACTCAGCCTTGACTTTACATCTTCCCAGAGAATGGAAACATTTTGCCTGGAGTTCACGTAAAATGTGTTTTTGTAGCAGTAAATCATAAAAAAACAAACAAACAAAAAAAAAACCCCAAAAAACCTCCTTGTTCTTTATACCATAAGAGCTACAATGGCATTACCACTTTTTTTTTTCATCTAGACTGTAAAGACTCCAATTAATATGCTAATATTTGGAATGACATACACAAGTAAGTTTTTCTATATGAAGTGATTAAAAAAGATAAAAACATAAACGTGCTAAAAGCATGTCTTGTGCATAAGCATCCATATCTCCTGAAAAGCAGCAGGAGTTATGCATGCTCAGAGCACCACAGACCTTTGCTCTCGGGGCACGGAAGAGGCTGTGTTGCAATGCTTGTATGATGGGTCTCCTGGGCGTATAAGCTCTGCAGTCAACCAACAGGTAATACCGACATGCTCCAGCCAAAGTTAGCAAGAGGTTAAGCGAAGCAGGACTTAGCAGTAATCTCAACGTTGTTGCACCTTGTCTAACTTCTGGGCAGTAGGCAAATTTCAAATTTTCACGGAGTGTTAGAAGCATACGTGGACAGAAACTTGGTAATTTTAGGGGTTTTGAAAAGGCTGACTGCTACTGCCATGTGGAAAAGAAAGATCAAGTTCACAGATGTCCCAGGTAGGACAGTGACTGGACAGTCTCTCTTGTGCCCTCTGCTGCCACGGTTTAGGCTACACCCCACTTTTGTTTAAATCCTATTGTTAAGGTTCTACTGTATAAACCCTACTTGTTCTTCACAGCCAGTTGCTATAAACACAACTCTATTCTAAACCCCTCAATCTTTGAGTCATAACAACCTACATTGTAACAGTAGCCACATAAAATGCAACACAGAACATAAAGCCAAGATAGGTAGAAAGTTACCTCCCAAAGGCAAACTTGGGCTTTTCCTTCCCACGCGTGCTGATAATGACAAGGCCAAATTTGTCATCTTTTGTGAATCTTTGTCTTAATTTGATGCTCAACATGTGAAGAGTTAAAATCAAATATGTCGCTCTGGCAGTGGCATGATAAATAGAGCTGGCTAAGTGCCTCTTCAGGCTGTTGCAGCCAATTAACTATTTCTGAAGAGAAGAGTATGCTGTTATAATGAGTGCTTATAAGGCTTTCTTACTAAAGTTGTACTCTTAAGGTAGAACTTCAGCTTTCATACTTTGAGTTCAAAATTTCATCTGCAAAGTATGTACTGAGGTATATTACTGAAGTATGCAAAAGCTTCCAGCTTCTATTCTCAGCTTACTAAGATAAATAGATCCAAAGGGACCTCCATCATAAAACAGCCAAAAAAATACAAAAGGGAAAAAAAAAAATCCAACACTTAACTGCCAATATTTTTATTACAGCAGTGACAGAATGAAATCTCCTTGATGCTTGTTTTCAGGCTCCAGTATGTTGACATATCTTTCAGCTAAAACTAAAAACATTATCTTCAGGAACATAAATTCCTTCCTAGCTCATTACAAGAACTGCTCGGCCCTCCTAATCATCTCCTAATCTATTGTGTAGTCACACAGCACTATCTTTGTCTCCCCTCTGTATCATCTGCAGATTACACTTGATCTTCCTATGACTGATCCTTTCCAATTACTGCATGGACATTGATTAAACTTTGGCTATGCCATAGCAAAACCACCTAGATGCAGCACTACTTCACTTACAGCTAATGAGTTTTTGCATAGTCTTCTACACTGAGGGTGGTGGAACACTGGAACAGGTTGCCCAGAGAGGTGGTGGATGCCCCATCCCTGGAAACATTCAAGGCCAGGTTAGACTGGGCTCTGAGCAACCTGATCTGGTTGGAGATGTCCCTGCTCCTTGCAGGGGGTTGGACTGGACAGACTTTAAGGGCCCCTTCCAACCCAAACTATTCCATGATTCCACGCATCAGGTTTCAGGAAAGAGAGCCAGAAGGGAGCAAGCAGGCAAGGGAAGATTAATCTCAGGAAGAGAGCTAGCTAAAGACAGTGTGTTTCAGAAGAGGCATGGAAAAAGCTAGTCCCAGAAGATGATGGACAACTGAGATGCCTGACATGAATTTCCTTAGCAATTCTATCTTGATGGAATGAGTAAGTGCTGAGGTAGTGTCTGCTCATCCTTTTAAATGAAGGTTACACAATAATGAAGTTTAATAAACAAAACTGCACAGAACAAGATTTAAAGTGAAAATTAAGACTGCCATCTGTGCAAGCAATTATGATTCAATCTGTGCAAGCAATCTATGATTCTAAGCAATTACATTAATAAGAAATAGAGCCATTACCTGGGGTGGCAACAGAGGGGCAAGGGAAATTGCACAACAGCTTTTCACAAAGGATTCTTTGTAAAGATCAGCTGCATCTTCCACAATAGATGTTAGTGAGTGAGGACAGATGCACTCAAGACAAGTAAAACCCAGACACTATTAAGCCATGCTTGTAGATAATAATCAAATAAGACCTTATCCAAATGGCATTCTCACAGCCTGTCCTGCTACAGATTAAGGAGCACTTAAATAGAAAAATGGAAATACCTTCTCTTACAAAGGCATGTGATTTTCCTTCTTTTAAAATGGCAAATCTGGCAAGAATACAGCCCCATTGGTATGACCTGAAAGATATATACACTTTTTTGTATACCTGAAAGATTCCTGAGAAAACCTGTACAGACTTCCAGAACACAGATCTAAAGTTTACATCTCAATTTAGACAACATATAAAGTAAGTACCTCACACCAATGTCTTATTTTTGCAGTACTCAAAGGCTCACAATGCACTTCATTTTCTCAGCACATTAGTTCACCTGTGTGAATTCAAAACTTCCAAGGCCATAGTTTATATGAACAAAATGTAAATTCACATTGAGTTGTGTATTTGTTGGAAGAAGATCTATTGTCTTGTACCTATAAGCATATCAACAATATTACACATGATAGTAAATACTTTACAGTAATACAGGCCTTAAGTTTTTTTTTTTTTGTAAAGAATATCAGAGCTAGAGAGAAGTATGGAAACATTTCTCCTCCTCTTTGCCTCCCCTAAAGGGCATTCAACAAGAACAGAATTAGTAGACAACTCAAGTTAACACCACTAATTTTTATTTGAAAGTGTTACAACACAGCCACCATAACACTTAGAAGAGCTGAACATAAGACTTGCATAGATTTTTTAAATTGTTATTATTTATTTTGTTTTTTAGGCCAAAGACTCTCCTTTCACTGTATGGCACAAAGATAGCCAACAAGTTTCACTGTAGATCTGTAATTCTTAGGAAAAAGAAAGAGAACCACACATTTGGTTTATCTAGTAAGCAAAGCTAATCTGCAGCTGTGATTTTTTTTCACTCAAATACTGGAAGTCTTCCGGGAAAGACTTTCTGCTTTGGTTAAGAACCTACAAATCAAAAGTCTAAGTATGATCCTTTTGCAGAATTACATTCTTGGAAATGCATACAGTATTGTGTGCCACATCCCTCTGACAGAAGGCACAATTTATGAAAAGAACATTCATGAAAAAACAGAAGACAGTTCTGAAAGGATAAGTGACATCCACTAATGTTGGTGGACTTTTAGTTTTGTTTTTTTTTTTGTTTTTTTTTTTTTTTTTTTTTTTTTTTTTTTTTTTTTTTTTTTTTAAATCTGGGAAGACCTCATCTTATATTTTCTCCTTTCCCTCTCCCAACTAAATCTGTAAAGTAACTTCAACATTCATAGTATGAAAACTTTTCCAGGCATGAGCAGTTGTAAGAAAGAGAAACATGAGCCACCACAGTTTTCTACTGTTGCAGCGTTACTTTACAAAGTAGATGTGAGAGCAGTCACTATCCCTTGAGAACTCATGTGTCAACAACAAGCAAAGGAATACAGGCAACTTTTTTTTCAAGCTTCATTCTCCCTGCATACTTGATGTCTAGTGAACAAAACTGTGTGGCAGTAAAGCTGATCATTTTGTCTAAAGTGCTTGATGAAAGCAGAGAAACTATAAAAATGATAAATTAGTGAAACCAAAAGTGGAAGAGTTACATTTATCATACAAAACAAGAAAAAATGGAGCATTTTCACATTTTCTTCTTCTATTAGACACGATACAGTGAAAAGATCCTTCATCATAGTGAAGAGCTCCCTTAAAGTGTACATAGTTCATAACACATTTTTTTCTTGCATTTCTGGGATAAGAAGTCATTTGACATAAGACTCAGGAACAATATTCCAAAAAAAAAAAAAAAAGTATTATTACGGCTAGAAATGAAGATTACATAGCAAGTTTTAGTCATTCAAAAAAAAAAATCTTTGGGAAAATGCTAGTTAATACTTTCAATTATTTTTAAATGCCCCAATACTATATATTTGACAGTAAAAATGCAAGAGCCTTTGGAACACAGCAATGCTTGGTTCTGTGCATGTCTTCTCTTAAGACATCATCTTCTTCTTACATTCCACTGAGCAAAAGACCATCCCTTCCACTGGCATGAACTTTTGGCCAATTAGACACTTGCTGCAGCAGGAGCACAAGAAGCATTCCGGTGTAGCATGCCAGTTGAAGCTGTTGTACGTCACACGCTGAACTTCTGGATCTATAGCATTATGACAGCCTTGGCAGATCTGTTTAGAAGCAAAATGACATTTAAATGAAGTATACACATCCTCTCAATAAGTTCAACAAAAGCAGGAATTCCTAAGTGTTTTTGGAGAAGAGAGACAGGTGTTAAACAAAGCCTTTGAAATAAGTCTCCAGCTTTTGATTTTCCTTTATTTTTAAAGAAGTTTCCAATCAAAATGCAGCTGAGGACACAAAACAGAATAATAAAATGCACACAAGAAGTTAGTTACCACTGGGTCTAAACTTAGATAGTTATGATGGTTAGGATTTCCCAATGCCCAAATAATAAAAACTTGTGATGTCAAACAGCACAGATTTCTGAAGACATTAGTTACAAATCTTCCTGTGCATTGCTAGCTGTAAAGCAATAGAAAAAAAATTAAAAGCAACTGGAAAGTCTTGAATGCAGTTCATCTTAAAATCTGGTTGCCAAAAATTACCATTTAGTTCTCAAGGAAGTTAGTGTTTTAAGTGGAAAAAAAGTCTTTCTAAAAAGATAATTCCTAACACCTACCTCAGAAGATTATTAACTATCAGCTAGAGATAATAGTTTTTCCCTCCATTAACTACATAAACAGTCTAGATGCACATTAGACTGAACTCCCAACTAATAGCTAGTTAATTTGCAGTATGAATGGACCATCCCAAACTTCCAGCTTCATCCCACCAGTCGCCCTCCTCTAACTCATGTGTTCATAAATACAAAGAAACAAAGTACCACTACAGGCTTTTAGCAGACCAGCTGGAGTTGAATGCCACTGGTCATAATGAACTATGATTGACACAAACAAAGTATTTGGCAGCATTACTCAGCTTCACCTACTCTACTCACCACTGGCAAAGTTAAAGGTATTTTTAAAACAGCCTCCCCCCACCAGTGGCTTTTGTTCAAGTTTATGCATTGACAAAACACTTGTCTGCTGTTAAGTTTTTTTTCAAAGGGGAGAAAATATGATTGACTTGAGTCTAAACTTGCATTCAATTTGTTATCTTCAGATACTCCCACACTGGGAGAAAATAAGACTTTCAAGCTCCACAGATGTAGTACATTCCCTTCCTTCACATCACCAACACGTGCGGAAGGATCTTACCGCAGCATGGTTCTTCACGTAGCAGGGTTTGCAGACTGGCTTGTCATTCACCATTACATAGATTTCCCCAGCCAAAACACAATCACAATCAAAACAGCAGAAGTGCTTCAGATGCCAGTTTTGACCTTCTGCTTGAGTATATTCATTGCTGAATATTAGCTATGAGGAAGACGCAAAGAAATATTAATATATGCATTTGAATAGTACTTCTTTTAATAAAGTCAGTCTCAGGTTGTTTTGTAATTCGCAAGGAACTCCTGGTGATTCCACTGTTTCAAATGGTTTCAACAACAAAAATGAATACATTCACTTGTTTGACTTTTCCAAAAGGCTCCATTGTTTTTATTAAGAGCCAATAGATACCAAGACCACCAGGCAGGCTGTTCTCCGTATGCTGCTCAAGGTGTAATTTAGTAAGGCGCTCCCCCTAGTGCCCTTCATGAGGAAACAACTGCATAACTGGAACTTTGTAACAGAATTTGTACTCATGTATTAATTACATCCATGTCCCTGTAGACCACACAAAAACCCCTCCAAATTAAAACTAGAAATCTTCCTGAATGAGGAGTGTTCATATCAGTTTCAGTTCCTTGCAACTACGATCAGCTAAAACTGGTGAAGGTACATCATGTCCCTGCACTGAAATATTTTACTAAAAAACGCACATTCACTTCTCAGGAGAACAAATTTGTGTGCTAAAACAAAGGACTAGGATATTTCCTACCTCATCACATCCAGCACAGCGGGGTTTTTCGCTATCACAATAATGTCTTCCACAGTACAGTTTACCATTCTTCCAGAAATAGATCATGTCTACCAGAAGTTCACTGCAGGTGCAACAGACAAAACAAGCCGGGTGCCACAATTTGTCATATCCAGCACGTTCTGCATAGACAGCTGGGTCACCTTCTTTCATGTTCAGTTTGCAGCAATAGCAGGACTGGAAGGATGTTATTAGCAAGTTAAATAAGTCTTTGAAGAGATACATTTATAGCAATTATGTATTATTTTGACATATTTAATAAATCCTACCTTCCTAGAGTGAAATCAAAGCATTAGTTTATTCCCATGACCAGACAGTAGTATGACATGATGCCAGAGTACAGGTTTAACTAAACAATTCAAGATGATGCCCTAGTGCTATATCAGTAGAATGTGCTACTTAAATGGACTATCGTATTTTGACATATTGAATTTCTTGCAACTACAGTCCAGTTCTTAAATAAAGAACAGGCAACTAAAATTCATGTCACATTCTCTTACATACTGAAGAATAAGGAGAGCACAAATTCCAAGAACAAATACAGGCTGGGTGGAGAATGGATGGAGAGCAGCCCTGAGGAGAAGGATAAGCAACTCAAATGTTTACTTACACTGCTAAACACCTCTAAGCCTCTTTCTAAACCACTGCACACAGTGATGAGATATGCCTGGTCTAAACAGCAGGAGGTATACTCAGGTGCTCCAGAAAAGACAACTTTGGAAGTGATAAATCAGTTGTCATGTAAAGACAAAGCACCTTTTGATGCAGTTACTCAAGAGGACAGAGTGCCTCCTGCCTTTGACTTAACATAGTTCAAGCCAATTGGTCAGGGGAGTACAGTGCAAGGTGTGTATTTCTGTAAGTCTTTCTCGAGGAGATAAGTGAAGAATTGTTGTGATGCAACTAAAGTAACCCAGCAGGAGAGGCTGGGTTATACAAAATGACAGCACTCTAATCAAGGCATGATAAAAAACCCACAACTATTTAGTTTCTTAGAATCTCCACCATAAGATAATGGCAATGATAACTACATAATTAATTTTAGAAAGTAGCTACAGGTAACCAAATGGCACAGCATACAACTGATTAAGGTAAGTGGGCATGTTCAAAACTAAAACTGAAGTGTTAATTTTATATTCCATAAGAATTAGATAGTAAGTAATATACTGTGACAGTTTAAAAAACTAACAACAAAAACACCCCAGAAGCAGCACACACCACCTCCCAGTAACACTAAAAGCCATATTCTACAAACATGTTAACAAACAAACTTTTATCTTCATTTAGAACTTGAATATTCATTTTCTGTAAGTAACTTGAAGGCAATTTTTGTGATTCATACACGTAACAGCAACATTTCTGGAAATCAAGTTACAGGAGCTTTTGTCACTCCGAAGTGAAGGTCTACCCTCACACTAAACTAACGTAATGTTACTTCAGTAATCCTACCCCTACTTTGTATTCATAATTGGTGCACTTCATGCACAGCAGAAATGAGCAGGTTATGTCAGAAATATTTTCTAACACTATAGCCTTGATAAAGTATCAATGAAAACCGGGTAATTTTCCAAATCTTATTTTTTGTTGAGCTGTTACAAAGCAGAAATCAGACACGGAAAATAAAAAAAATAGATCAAAGGAAAAAAGATCTGAATATGAGAATGCAGCTAGTGAAAACAGTCCTTGTATGGCTTGGCTTGTTGGACATGAGAGGGAGAGGTGTTACTGTATTATTTCTTAGTTTCATTTAATTTTAAACACAATTTTTCAAGTGGGTAATTTTTGTGCACTTCCAAGAAAGGGGATAAAACAGCCTTCTAAAATAAAACTAAACCCTTCAAGAGGAGAAACGTGTAGCAATTAGTCTGTAAGACTACACAAGTTTCCTGGTTATTATTCTGTAAAAGCCACCTTGCTATACTACATCTCCAAGCTAACATGTTTTTGCAACGAGGATGAAAAGGTCACCTAGGAAGTTATTTGCTGCAGTGCACTAAATACAGTCAGAAATCAGAGTTCTGTGCAGAAATTCACAACATTTTCCAGTTCCCCTTGTTTCTTTCCCTCCCCAGATTTTCACTATTTCAAGTTAACAAACAAGTTAGTTGGGTTAAAATGACCAAAGAGAGTACTCTGAGAGTAATATACCTTCTTGTTTTATCTTTCTTTTCTTATACTTACATACTGAGATGCCTTCTGATGTGGGGACTTGTCCTCCATCACTCCTACAGCAGCTGAGGTGCCTCTGTCACCATTATTCACGTTACTCTTCTCAGTAGCTCTCGTTTCCACCTCACCAGGGAGCTTGACATCTCCTACGCCCAGTGCCTCGTTTTTGTACTTCTTCACAAATTGTTCCATCTGCTTAACTTCATTGGGGGAGAGCTCATGGCATTTTGAAGGATCCTGATCATGAGCAGGCAGCTGCTTAGCCAACTGCTTCTTCCTGTACTGCGCGCCTTCCGAGCCAGCAACAGGCTGCTTCTCCTTGGGTAGCATCTGCATATACTGTCTAGCCTGAACCAGAAGGAATTAGATATCAGATGCCAATTCAACTATAGACCCATCCTTTTAAGCAAACACACGATTAAAATAATCTCCACTGTTGTTAGTGACAGTCAAATCTGTCAAAACCAAGGTTCTTTCTATAAACATTAAGCTCCTGAAACATAGTAGATAGAGACAAAAATACAGCAGATGCATTAATTGGCTTCTTCCCAGAGTAAGAGAGAGGCTTCCTTTTAAGCCTTTTACAACATACAGAATAGAGTTATTAATTCTTAGAGTAAACAATAATTAACATTTACACAGAACCTTGTCTCTTCAACGCTATCTAAAACTACAGATCATTAGTATAGCTTTATAAAGTAGAAGTTGAAATAATCTGCCTGAGGCACACAGCCCATTGCAGAAATAATTCTAGCCAGATAAAGAAAAAAGCTCTAATTTTAATAAAGCAAGGATAAGCCTGAAAACCAAAGTGGTAACTGAATATTAAATAACAGTCAATTTAGATGCACAAAGTTTGATGAATTCACTGAAAAAGAATATTTTGAGAGGTAGGTCTGAGATAACATGATTCCAGCATGGATAGCACAACACTGCAGTACAGTAAATTAACAATCAAAGTTTGAGAAGTGAAACAAAATCCTCAGAAGGCTATCTCCCATCTCATCTACTTCAGCTGAAAACATACTGGAAGGGAGTTGCTCTTTCAGATGTCAACACTGACCTTGTTCTTACCATATACAGTAAAAGCTATATGCAAGATTGAGTGTTCCCCTTAACTTTAAACAATTACATAAATTGGTGTGGGGTGTGGTGGTTTTTTTTGTTTGGTTGGGTTTTTTTTTTTTTTTTTTTTTTTTTTTTTTTTTTTTTTT
>JAAGAY010014653.1:51202-68675 GCA_011801015.1 Ardeotis arabs
CCCCCCCCCCCCCCCTTCTTCTTCTAAGCCCACACTCCATACAAATTTTTCAAGTTTACTAAAAAAGGCAGGTTAGAGAAATTGGACTCCTGGGACTTAGCAGATTAGGCTTAATCCCATCTATTAAAAACCACCTCATCTCCCTGGTTCTCAAGAAGCTCCCCAGACAAGCATCCATATCTGCAAGATAACAGAGGCAAGACTCATTAAATAGAAACCACATTTTCAGTTTTGAGGAGGAAGAAAAGACGACTACAAGAGGCAAATTTATCCTTCCAGTAAGCCCTACTTCTCTATCCCCCATCAATTCCTGCCCTGAACACAAAAAGTGAGTTAGACTTACAAGTGTCTGATTCTGAACAGGAGGAGCCCACTCATAAGTCACAGTATTGATCGATATGTTCTTCTTGGCTGCCACTGGATTAGTCAGTATCATTACATTGCGTTTATACATGGGAATGCCATCATTCTTCAGCTTTGCAATAAGAGTTGTGTATTTTGTGTCTTCAAAGAGTTTCCCCACTTTCCGATCTTCCTCATTGCTTGTGAGGACATCATGCTCTTCCTGGCCACATTTGCAGTTGCGGCATATTTTTCTGAAATTTGTGGAAACAGGAATAAAGTTAAAGTCTCAGTTGAAAATGACATCTCGCAGCAGCTGCATGCTTAACAACAACAACACTGGGAATACAAAACCTTGTTTCTGTGCTTTGATTAGGGGATATACAAGTTATTCTGCAACATGTCAAACATCTCTTGAGGATATTCTTTATTTCTCCTGTTTTATTATTTACATTCTTTGTCCACAGAGATTGTGATCAGATAGATATCAGTGAACTACACTAATGCATTTTGAATATGATGCTAAATCATTCCTTCAGTTACATCTCAGTACTGATCACATACATATATGTCCATTATCACCCATCTATCAGAAATATTATGGGTAATCATCCATGGGTTACTCAAATGCATCAACATGATCCCTCCAGCAATCATATATTTGAGCCTTTAGCTTTTCATGTTCTCTTCATACACTCAAAATTACACATGCTATACTATTTTCTTCATATGCATTTCACTGTATGCATGGTACTTCGTTATCACAGGGCTGCTTTCAAATGCAAACAAATATTTCCTAGAAAGGAAAAAAATGCATACAGCCATGTATACAGTGTAATTGCAACAGGTTCTATTCAAAGTTCAGCATTTAAAAGAGAAGATGAAAGAAAAGTGAAAGGCTTATACAGACAAAGCCTCTCAGATAGCTCTGAACCAAGTCAGAGGTACTTTGGCACATGCTGTACGGAGAATTTTCACAGATAACATCCTTAAAAGGTAGAAGGCTTTACTTAGATATAAATGGTATTCTTTCATATACAAGACATTTGAACTCCTTTGATTACGGTATATTAGATAGCAGTTTATTACCTTAAGCATAATTAAACAATTCATGTAAGATAAACAGAACCTTGGATTAGACAAGATAGTTTACTATTTATTAATGGCTTCTCCAGAGCTTCAGCTCAAAGTAGTCAGCCACAGTATATGGAATAGTGAAGCTGGATGTTAACTAAAGGTTCTTATTACAGTCTATGAAAACAGATCAACCTTCTGGATCTCTAGAGTTTGAGGAGGAATGAGTAATATTTTACCCCATTATTTATTCTTCACATAGCAAACAGCATAAAACTATTACTATCAAATGCTTCTCAATCCTGCTTGCCAAACCCCATTGAACTCAAACATTGTTCTGCATCTTATCTTTTTAAAGGCGAGACACATACTTTTATCTTAAGGCACCTGACAGGTACGTGATGAGAACACACCATGACTACAGCAGGCCCATTAGGTGATGGGAAAGGAAGGAAGAAGGAGGACCTGCATATGTGAAGCAGTCATGTAAAGTGATGTACCACCATCCCCAAGATATACGCTACATATGTACACCAGTTTATGATGTGGGGTACTAGCATTGTGTAATGAGATGGATGCTACCCTGGTCATGTGATTATACAGTAACCATAAGTTATGGTAAGCCAAGTTACCAAGCCCACTCCAAATAAAAACAGCCAACTCTGCAATAGAAATGAGCCACTCCACTGTAAAAATAATGAGCAAAATAAGAGTGTAAGTTGTGCAACAGCTTGCATGACTTTCAACTTATTTTCACAACAGGAAAGATGCACCGAATTTCAAAGCTAATACTTATCTGGATACCTAGAGTTGTGCTGGTATTGGCTGGGGTAGAGTTAATTTTCTTCATAGTAGCAAGTACGAGGTTATGTTTGGGATTTGTGCTGGAAACACTGTTGATAACACAGGAATGTTTTAGTTACTACTGAGCAGTGCTTACACAGCATCAAGGTCTTTTCTGCTTCTCACCTCACTAGTGAGTAGGCTGGGGGTGCACAAGAAGCTGGGATGGGACACAACCAGGACAGCTGACCCCAACTGACCAAAGGGATATTCCATACCACATGACATCATGTTCAACATATAAAGGAAAGAAGGAAGCAGGGGGGACGTTCTGAGTTATAACATTTCTCTTCCCAAGTAACCGTTACACATGTGGAGCCCTGCTTCCCTGGAGATGGCTGAACACCTGCCTGGTGATGGGAAGTAGGAAACAAATTCCTTGTTTTGCTTTGCTTGTGTGCACAGCTTTCACTTGACCTATTAAACTGTCTTTATTTCAACTCACAAGTTTTCTTACTTTCACCCTTCTGATTCTCTCCTCCATCTCACTGTGAGAGGAGCGAGCAAGCAGCTGTATAATGCTTAGTTGCCAGCTGGAATTAAACTACAACAACAGTAAACACTAAGCACTTTGCAATCTCCCAGCTTACTAAAACATTCAAGCGTGAACTAGCATTGCCCATTAAGCCTAAATGCTGTACTATGCATCTCAAGTGCTCGCAACATAAAATTTTGCGGTATCTTCAGCATTAGTCTATGTGAATCCTTTATGTAGCTAGTACTTAGACTATTTAATATACTCACAGAGCAATTTATATTTACTTTGCTCACCTTTTAAGACGTGCATATGATTATACTTATTATTAATTCTCAATCGTGTCTTCTTTGAGATCTAACACGAGGTGATAGAATCACACCTTACTTTCTGCAGGTTTAGTTCATTATTACATCATGACCATCATGTAGTAATATGCCTCACAGCACACATGGAACCTGAATTCAAGCAGTTAGTCCATTCGAACAATCGCTTACCAGATATTTTGTTAATTTTTTCAATTTAAGTCTTTAGCAATAGTGAGCTGCAGTTTTAGTCTTGCCTCTTGACAGGATATGATCTAATAATGTTGCTGAATGAACAGATATTCTCAGGTAACCTGTGCAGAGTCATGCAAGTATAGTCTGTCTAGTCTTGCTGTCCAGAACTGCTCTGCTTGCAAAACCGAACTCAGCAAGAACAATTCACGTTGTGGTACTGCCTGTGCAGCCACAACAGCAGCGTGACAGCTTGTCCGGCTCTCTCCACTCTGTACAGCATTCAACTACAGTGAAGCAGCATCGACACCCTGCAGAGACCAGACCATCCCCAACAAACTGGTGGAGTTCTTCCCCTGAGATCTTCACACATGCTGGAAAAGTCACAGGGGCATCTTATTTTTGCTCATGCTACATCATGAAACTGTATACCTGTTTTCCAGCAGTATTCTCTCAGAATGCAGAATAGCTTTGAGATACTGTTTGTTTACAACTAGGAGAATACCCTGACTCAATTGCTTTTATCATCCTCAGTCCCACCTTGAAGGCTTAACATGTTTCACTAATTTCAGTATCCATTAAAGATTTTTTGTTGCCCTGATGAACAGATAGTTGGAAAGAAGTAAAGCATACAACTTGTCTTCAGGTCCTTCTTGGGTCCCATTGTGAAAACTAGCATATAAAGAACAAACCATATGCTTTACACTTGCATTGAAAAGAACGAGATACTCACTAATCTTCCCCCCACCCCAGACTTAAAGTAAGAATTTGACTGTGTAGGTTTCAGTCTAATGTTATCTCCTTGCTCTTTCAAGATTAAGTGAATGACTCTTTGCCTACACGGAGTGTGCAAGAAGCCATTACATGGGCTATGTTACAAAATTATAAGTGTAGTGACCCTGGCATTAGAGCTTGTGGATAATTACATCTTCAAATGCAGGAGAGAACAATGCCAAAAGAATGTGGAGAATGCTGAGTCACAACTGATGTCACCATATCTCAGTAAGTAAAAAAAAAAAAAAAAATCCCTGAGGCTGTTGCCATTTCCCTCGCTCCCCAAGGCTCCTCTGGATCTCAGCCACATGAAGATGTCTGTACACTGCTAACAGCCAAAAAAAGGTTTCCTGTCCTGATTTATAAACCCTTTTCTTGAATAATTTCCAGTTCTAAGAGCTATCCAGTTGACATTTACACACAACTCTTCCTGCATAGTACTGTTTACAATTTAGTCATGTCTTCTTCCACTGATTTGCCACATCAGAGTCCTGTTCATTAGTCAGTGTCCTTTCTGCAGAGGGGATAAGGCCAATTACTTGTACTTAGCATAGATTGGCTGGTCATTTCTTTGACTGCAATACAGCTTCTTACTGAAGCAACCCTGTCCCATTACTTTAAACTTACATTTCACAAGTCTGTCTGATAACTGACAATTTTTTATTTCTGGTGTTAAAGTAAACACCTGACATGTGCCAGGAAAACCAGCTGCTATTATATACACACTGACATATATATATAAACACATGTACATGTACAGACTTTATCTCCTTCGGCTCTATTGAGAAGACAAGCAGTGAGAATTTCTTGTTCTTTCCATCTGTATTGTGGAAAAGATTTTCCCTTCACTTGAGGACATTCAGCAAGATCCTTACTGAAGGAGATATTAGGGATTCCTGCTCATGTGTTCACAGCTGTCAGGACTTCAGTAAAGAAGTGTTCCTCCAGTCAAATCTCAGCAGTCTGGGAAGCTTTTCCCATTCAAAAAATGGAAGATAGGGAGAAAGCTTCAAAATTTGTGGAATTAGAAGTTGTATATCAGTGTAAAAGACCAGAACAGTAGATTGTGCCTTGCTTCTAGGTCTTGGATAGGCAGAAAGACGAAGAAGGAAGGTAAATGATTCCACTCTCTCCCAGGCTGGTGAATTCCTGTGTCCTGAATGTCTACTGACAGCAAGGATCAAAGACTGTTTCAGTTGCTTCTCCAAAACCAAATATCAGTCATCCTCCTACTTTTCTATGTTTTGGTGTATGGAGAGGAAAAATAATTTGGATCATGACCCTTCCTACACTGGCTTTCCAGTAACTCCTAATGACAGAAGGTGGCAGCTGGAAACATAGAGAGGCCCTCAAACACCTGGCAAGTCCTGAGGCTTGTGTCCTCCACGCAGAAAGACTAACATCTTCCTATGATTCCTTCTGTTACATTTTCTCGCTATTAATGGGGCAACAGTAGTTGCAATGTGCCTCAGTACTTGCCTGTCAGCCGTAGTATCAGAAAATGTCAAAGCCAACTTAAAGCTCTCCCTGCCTTCCAGGGATTGTATCTGCGCAGAGAAGCCAGGTGCCAAAAAACATCATTCCCAGGCTTAAGATTCTTGTCTCCAGAAGCTTTTTAATATCTTGGCAAGCTTCAGGAGAGACAATTATCGCTTTCCGGTATCTACATGACCAAGATAAATCAGAACCTTCCCTCCTGCTTTTAGCAACTTCTGACTCCTGTTCCACACTTCCCTCTAGTGGGAAAAATACTCCCAAAGAGCAAACGTGTATCCGAGCAGCAGTCTCTTACAGCCAGTCTGCCCTGCTCACTTTGTGGAGGCTGTTTTGCAGTCTGAAGGAAGTCTAACATCTGAACTGAGAAGATCCTGCCTACACTTAGATGGAAGCATGACTCCAAGTACAATTTTAAAAGCAAAAACACTAACACATTAATATAAAACAGGTACTTGTTCACTATTCAGCCACTGCTGTACCGTGCCTCTCATTCATTTTATGTTCAGCTCATTGAACTTCAAAATTCAGGAACAAATTTTACTAAGGGCTTTGTTTACCATTATTTCTGTACTAATCTAAATTAACAGACCTATATAACCATCCCACACAATGCTGCAAGAATTACAGCATAAAGTGCTTAAAAAGCAGATGTCACCCTAGAAGAGGTTTTTTCTAAATGCTCCCAGTAGATAGAACAGTGCAGCAGCTCTGTGTAAAAGTCTGCTAGATAGGTATACTTGGAATTTTTCGTGCACTTTCCAATCCGACTCCCTGAAGGCAGAACTACAGCACTTTTGTGCAGAAACACACAGAGAAATTACACCTAGCTCCTTGAAATACCAGAGTTTTCATGTATTAGACAAGGGAACAGGAATTAGGTGATGTGCTGAAGCTCCTCAGCTCCACCAAGGAGATGGCAGTGTCACCCTGACACAGACCATGGCAAGGAGCACAGCCTGCCCATGCTGCAACACGACTACTGCCTCACTTACTGTCCTGGATCTGGCTGGCATGCAGGTACCCTTCTTCACAGTGCTGGTACGGTGCTGTGCCTTGGATTTGTGGCTAAAGCAGCACTGATTGCACTTGCTATTGCTGAGCAGTGCTTGCACAGTGTCAGGGCTTTCTCTTTTTTTGGACTCTATTCCCACCTCACCAAGTAAGCTGGGAGTGAGGCACAGCTGACTCAAACTGGCCACATGGATACTCCGTATCATGTAATGTCATGCTCAGCAATAAGATGGGGTAGAGGATGCAGGCAGCAGGGTTTTTGACTTCCAAAGTGGCCACTGCTTGGAGACTGAATCACAGAATCATAGAATGGTTAGAGTTGGAAGGGACCTCCAAAGGTCATCTAGTCCAACCCCCCTGCAAGGAACAGGGACATCCCTGACTAGATCAGGTTGCTCAGAGCCTCATCCAACCTGGCCTTGAATGTTTCCAGGGATGGGGCTTCCACCACGTCTCTGGGCAACCTGTTCCAGTGTTCTACAACTGACTGGCTGTGGATTGGCCTGCTGGTGGGAAGTGGTGAGTGACTGCTATCACTTCTTGTTTTTTCTCCTTTTCCCTTCACCTGTTAAGCTGACTTTATTTCAACCCATGAGTTTTCTCACTTTAATTCTTCCTTTTCTCTCCTCCAATCTGCTGTGAGAGGACAGGGAGTGAGCAGCTGCATGGGTGCTCAGCTGCTGGCTGGGTTCCACGCACCAGTTATTCTTCCCAACTTGTAACAGTTTCTTCAAGTACAATCCCTACTTCAACACCTATCTTTTACAGACAAGTAACAGTGAAATTAGTGAATAATGAACTGTTCCTGATCATTCATGTTATAAAGACTACAATCTCTCCACTTCTGCTACAGTTTGCTTCTACTTAAGAAAGTTTCAGATTTTAAGGCTAACAAGACTAAGCGAACAAGTACTCGGGATCCATCCATTTCTGTTCAAATGGTGGACTCCCAAAATCCTTGTATCATGCAAAGCATATTAATATTTTTTTTTTTCCTTTGAAAACTGGTTACAAAACACTGACTTCAGACTTCAAATTCACACCCTTCATGTCCTCAGTAGCGGGTCTGCTGGAGAAACAGGTATCTTCTAACCCATTCTTAAATTGCCTCAATGGCTAACTTTTCAAGTATTTCAGAGGTATGTGCCACATTTGTCTGACACGTACAAGATGCTTTTCAGACTACTTCCAGCCACCTTATTTACCTGGTCTATCCAACATTGATTAGATTTCAAAATTAAACCTTAATCTTAATTAAACAGCCACTGTTTTAATGTCTTTTTCTTTCTTGCTATTTAATCCACTGCTGTCTACAGGCTCTTGCTTTCTAGGACAGACAGTGCTCTGATGACCTATGTATTCAGGACCTGGCATAGTGAGTCCTAACTACAGGAGCACAGTGAAATGTGCATAAAGCAAGACACACACACAGAAACCTCCAAATACACACAACAGACGCAGACACATTCTAGCTTGGTAACCATGCTGTTATATGATTAAATAACTTTAGATATTTTATATCTATTTATCCCAAATTCTTCCCTGTTGAAGAATAAGCTAGGAATTACAAGGTCTTTTAACAATATGAACTAAGAAAAAGAGGACAAAAAGAAGAGTTGAGAAAAAGTTAACGGGCCTAGTCTTTTTTTTCTGCCCCACTTGTGATTTCCCCATTTATCACACTGGCTCTAAACAAAGATCTTTCTCTCAAGGAAGAAGTGACATAAGTTCTCATCTAACCATGGATAAACAACACTGTTTACTCCTGCAAATATTTTGATTATGTTTTATCAATTTGCCTACATGTGTTAATTGTGTTCTATTTTTTTTATTATCTCTACGTGAATCCCCTGACCGACTGCATATTGAAAAAGAGTCTTTCAAGAAATTAATAGTTTCTTCTGCCTTTAGATGATCATGTTTGTTTGTTAGTATATTACCACTTCTTGCTTCATGTCCTCATTTTTAAATTCTTTCTGTAATTATATATTACAGGTACATAACCAAGAAGCTATATCCTTATCAACTTACAGCAAGTTTTTGCTGGGTCTGTTTTTCTGATTATTTTCCAAATTGAATCTCAGCTGCAGTCAAATACTTAGGTAAAGATGTGAAATCCCCTAGGCCTTGTCTGTACCTGATGCTACTCTGGCTGGAATTTAAAGACTATCTTAAAAAAACCCATGAAACAAAACCCTACTGCAGATACAGTTATGACTGTAGCTAGATAGCATTGGTGAAACGTAACCGCTTTCACTGTTAGTATGTGCTAGTGCTACTAACAATTATTTCTTTTTATGTCCTGTGCAGGCTGCCCCCTTAAAAAAGATTTTTATTTTTATTTCATAAATCAGAATCACTAAGCTGTATCTTAAAGCACATCCAGTATAATCAGTGAACTGAGCTAGCTAGACATATATTAAGGTTTGAGTAAAATAAGAGAAGCGTTAATGGAATATAAAATTTCTGCAGTATTAATGGCATAGACTACAGCATAGCTGAAGTACTGCATTTATCATCAGCTCTTACTGGTTTAGAGTGTATCACCCAAGGCCAAATACTATCTAATTTACTTGAATTATGACACCTCTTCCCCTTAAGTTATCTGTAGATGTATACAAAGTTTCAACATGTTTTCAGCACAGATAAGATAATTTTTCCTAAAATCTCAGATCAAAGCTTATATATTTGGTCAGGAACTAAGGATGCATTTTATTATTGAGATAAAGCACACTTCTTCCCTGTCATCTCTCTTACTGTAGGGATAAAGATATTTTTACAAACCTGCTTCAACTGTTTATTAAGCTAAAGCAAATGCTTCAGTAGAAGTACAACCATTGACTTCAGCACAGACAAAATGTATGTTTGTAGGTGATTACACACTTAAACATTCTGTCATAATGCAGCAGAGAAACCCTGGCCCTGAACCTATACAGCTTCTTTAAAACATCTGAAGAGTCTAATTGAAAGAGAGAACAAAAGCAGTTCCTTACATATTTGCATACATGTGCCAAGATCTGTAGTTCTGAGTCACAGCTTAAGAGACATCTGGTGTCACTTACCTCCAGAAGTGAAGCTCAAAACCTTCACACTTATCCTTGCATTTCAAGCAGGGGGCACCAAATCCTTGCTCATGGCCCAAGCCCATCTGTGTACAGAGCAAGAAGAAAACTACAGTCAGCTTCAAGAAATATGCTGCATGAGTGATCTTACTGCTGCCTTTACAATCTACAATCCACAACTAAAGCAAAAGATTAAGCATTCGAGTAAGCTGACATCAGGACAGTGTCTTAGGGTCCCCTCACCTTCCTATTGCACCTATATCAGCGACAGTATTTGCACAAGCCTGTTCACAAGGCTAGCAAGCAGAAAGTTAATTAAAATCTAGTATTTTTCTGGTGATTTGTCACCCTAGCCCAGCTCACTCTGCAAGCTTCACACAAGGGAGGATGCAGGTTCTTTGCAGCCTTGACTTTGGTCTGTAGCTGTGAAACCACAGCAAGTGAGGCCATAAGACCTCAATTCAAAGGACATTTAATCCAGCTGTCAGGACAAAGTGATTTGCAGTATATGATTTGGCAAAATATGGGAGATCAAGAAATAAATAGATCCCACATTTGCATGCACTAATCTAGGCATCTGATAGGAATAAAGAAAACACGTAAGTGATTAGTCTAATATTCCCAGGTATATTTGAAACTACTCTGGTAGTGACTGAGACCAGAACATACCCTTTACAATTATGTTTCAACTGGACTAACATCCGTTTACTTTCCAAGGAGAAAGAAACAGCACAGTTAGTAAAAGCAACGACCATAAACGATATACAGAGAGTTTCACTGTGAAATGATTAAAAGGGCAGATGAGCAATTCATAATGCAAAGGAAATATGAGAATATAAAAAACAGTGCAGAGTAAAGGCCAAGTGTTCACACAATAATTAAACACATCAACAAATTTAACCGAGTTAGAGACGAAAAACAGACACCAAACACTAACTTCTGCATTCATACAACACAGTAAATTTAAAATGCCTCATTCCAGCTCTTTAAACCTTTAGAGAAGGTTGCTCTTAAATCACAAGGATGAAGGACCATGGAACCATGGCCAGGGTTGGCTGTGCAGGCTCACACCCCACAGGCAGAGTGGAACCCATCCCCATACTCCCACCCACCACTCCAGCAGCATGAGGAGTGCTCCCGGTTAGATGTGGGTAGACACAACGGGAGGAACAGTAATCGTGGAAGAGATAGCTCACCTCCAGTTTGGCTTTTACCATGAATGGAAAGTGAGCTAGAGCTGACAAGTTCTGGTACTAATCTTCATTCTGGCAACAATAATATAATGCCAGGGTTAATTAGATGTGGTGATACAGTTTTGTTATTAAGAAGTTTGCAATTTACTCTGAGAAGTCATGTGCATACAAGGATATAAACAGCTCAACTTTCAACTTGTTTCTGTCCAAAATAAATAGGTTATTCACAAACCAGTTGCTCAACACAGAAAACATAAGATGCAGCGTAGACCATGTTTGCAGTTATTTTATAACTTGAAGGATCACTGCCTCCAGTTGTTAGACATCCCTGAGGAAATTACAAAGCTTTTCTGCAGATCATGGTTTATTTAGGAAAAAGAGATACTCTGGCAGCTATTAAGCTACTGCTTGCAACTGCAGGGCTGGACAGAGGGACATTAAATTATTTCTTCCCTTCTTATCTGGAAAAAGAAATACAAGCCTGCTGTGACTGTGGTGACATTTTATCAGCCTAAGGGCTCAACAAGTTCACATGCTATAGGTGCTAACCTGAAGCTGGACCAGCAGACATCTAAAATAACCACAATTTTAAAGATTAAATTCTCTTTTATCAACTACGTTTTTGTCTACGTTGGATATATAAAGCTAACGGGTTAATAAAAGTTTGTCTCCACTGAAGATAGAGTTTACATGGGTCTTCTCCTCTGGAATCCATAGCCCTGCCACACACATATCGCACCTCAGGCACACACACCAGAAAACAACTAAGTGCTCTTGTCAAGCCACACGCAACAGAACAAAGCGTTGGCCAGGATGTTCTCTAAAGAGAAAGAGGAAGCTAAAGCAACACAAACAATTGGGTGGTTTTTTTTCCCAGGACAGATTGGTTTTTGTTTGAGGTTGGTTGGTTGGGGGTTTTTTTTGTCATTTTTAAAAATAATCCTCCCCCAAAAGCTGTTAAATTTAAAAGGTGCTTGCACTGTCCTAAAAAACCCAAAACAACAACCCACACCCACCCCAGAAAAGGCCAAGTTGACCTTAACCCATTCTCTCTAGCTGCTACTTCAGCTACAAACTGGCATTACTTCTTTATGCTTGGGCTCTCCCCTTCTTTAAAAAGAGGGAAGAAGGAGAAAAGGGGAATAATGATTATTTTATTAGTGTTGTAATTAGAAGGCTTAGAAATCAAGGATCATTTGTGTATAGAGCACTATTCTACAGTACACAGAAAAATATCCTTAACATTTCAAGAATTCCTAAAACAGAATCTGAAATGCAAGTAAGAAAATGTAAATGGTTTTTTTTTGCAATTTTTTGATATATCAGTTCCAAGCCTCCTAACATTTAAGGGTTTAAGCTAAAAATACCTCTCCAAAAGCAAATTAAGGAGGGGAAATATGCGATATCTAAATGCTACACCCAAAACAGACTCCCTCTACAGACTACACTGACAACAACCAGCCAGCCTACTTGCGTCTCAGCACAGATTTCTTCAGTAATGCTGGATTCCACATCCCCACTCCAGGAATAAAGAGCACATCATTAAATAAATGCTTATGCAGCTTGAGACAAATAAACTCAATCAGCAAACAAGACAGTCTTGTTCTCAAATGTATTTCTCAGTTTGCTGCAAAAGAGAAAAAAAAGGAATCACTTTTCTATATGTGATGTCTGGTCACCTTATGGAAAGAGTTTAGCTCGAAAGTAAGGGGCACATTGAGAACCGAATTAGACACAATTCCAGATGTATGCACAGCCTCTGCCTTTGTTCTGACAAAGAAACTATGTGGCTGCTTGCCAAAAATAAAGATATAAAATAACAATAGCACACAGTGTTTTTGAGTTTCACTATCTAGAAGTCTGTGCACGTCAAATATTCATCTACAGTCCCGGAACACTGCCTCCTTCAGTGGTAAAGAAGCATGAGCCTCAGAAGTGACTGTTTCTTCTTCAGCAGCCCATTCTGCTGTAATCTGGGAAATTCAGAGAGCCTAAACCTGCAGCGTGCTTCTTCATTGCTGCTGCCTACATCTGTTCCCCATGGCGTTTGAAGGACATGGCCAGCTCTGTGCTGGAGCACCCAGAGATACAGAGCAGGCTGAGCATGCACTGGAGGGAGAATATATGCCTGTGAACAGGAGGGAATTCATTTTCCCCATAAATGGAGTTATTGGAGAAGTGACACAGATAGGTCAGCTGAAATACTGCCAGGAGAAGATTCCTGCCTGTCTACTGCCATTAATTTTCATTTTACAGCAAAAGCCATCCAAATCCATCTAGTACTTCTAACATACCAAATACAGATTTAAATAGTCTGAGTACAGACGACGATATAAATATGATTGAGATCATCTGTTGCATGCTGCTTTCAAGATTAAATAGTCCTCAAGGGCAAAGAATTTTAAATGGTTACAGCTAAGTGAAAATTAGTGAAAGACTGCCCCGTTCCAGTTCAGATCAGAATCCAGTGTCAAGTGTTGGCTGTCTTCAACATTAAGGAACCATGTGTAGAAGCTTACCATAATCTTAAAAACCCAAGTGGTCCTATTCAAGTGTCTAATAGTTTGTTCAAATGTGCAAGAGAAACACAGCAGTTGCTATGAAGTAGTTTAAACATGGCTTATCAGGAGGGTTTATTAAGTTTATTGAACATGACCAAGAAAGAAAGTCCAACAAATCCTGTTTCTTCCTCCTACTAATTTAAACTCACCAGCAAGTGTTGAAAACTTGCTTCTTTGCAACTTCAGAATACTAATTTCAGAATTTGTATTCCTGTAAATACAGCAGATAGTTTCTCCTATGTGGCAAAATACAGATAAATTTGTTAACAAGTTTGTTCCAACATGGAATGAACTGCACCACAGCTCACAGCACTGGTAAAAAACAAACAAAAAAAAAACCCAAAAAACCCCCAAAAAACACGTTATGATGAATGATTAGCTTTTTAATAGTTAAAAAAAGTGTAATGTCACAGAACTCAAGATCATTGTTTATAGTTACAGGAAAAACAAAGTAAAGCCCTAAGAAATTTAGATGAATTTAAACATAAGACCGGACAGTAGTTTTTAAAGCTTGCCTATACTTGCTTTTAATAAGCACAGATTCTTTTAAGTTGAAAGGGCTCTATGGAGGCCACACAATTACCCACAAAGAGCAGGTGAATTAAATAATGTGTGCCCAGGGCCTAGTCCAGATGCAGGTTCAACAGCCTATGACAATGTTAGACCACACAGAGGAAAGAAAATCTTTATGCTTAATCGGAACTTCTCACATTGCAGCTTCTGCCCACTGTCTTTCAATATAATCACTGTAGAGTGACTAGAGTCTGATTCTGTCTTTTCTGTTCCCTCCCACTAAGCAGCTGGGCACCAATGATATGAAGAGCATCCTGACAGAGTTCCACTGGAAGTCTTAAATTATTTTAAGTTATCTTTTAATAGTCATCACACTCAGCACAAATATAGCCGTGGAATAAAGCTAGTTACTCTGACATTCCTGTCCATTTACAAAGGAGCCCCTAGAAAGGGTGGTAAAAGAGGAACCTGTAAGGAAATGCAGAAGCTCCACTTGGCTTTTCTAGGTCTCTCTACCACAAGATTTCCTTTACCTCCTCAGTCCCACCAAAAGACCAGAGCTAACTCTGCTCTCGGCTCCTTTTCCTTCCCCTCCCCACAGGAACTCCTGTACCACCAAATAGGCCAGCTGTCTTAATCTTTCACCTTGCCACAGACAGTAAACACAATACCAGTACTTAGTTTCTGCAGTAGATCAGAAGTCCTTCTGCTGTTTAAGACCACTCCAGAACTGAAAGATTGTGGCTATACAGTGAGAAAGTTGCCATTAGTGGGCTGCAGTAAATAACAGTTAGCCCCAGGACAGACTTAAATCTTCTTTACTGTCCTTTTTGCAGATTTTTCTGCTGCGCCCTTGAGTGCTCCAAGGGTAGAAGGGATTAATGCTAAAGCTATTCTTGGATTTAGGGTAAAATCCCAGGGATCTTCTGGTTTCACAGTTACCTAACAAATCATAGAATAATTTGGGTTGGAAGGGACCTTAAAGATCATCTAGCTCCAACACCCCTGCAAGGAGTAAGAACAACTTCCAGAACACCAAGTTGCTCAAAGCCCCATCCAACCTGGCCTTGAACGCTTCCAGAAATGGGGCAGCCACAGCTTCTCTGGGCAACTCGTTCCAATGCCTCACCATCCTTACAGAAAGAATTTATTCCTTATATCTAATATAAATATACCCTCTTCCACTTTAAAGCATTACCCCTTGTTCTATCACTACATGCCCTTGTCAAAAGTCCCTCTTCAGCTTTCTTGTAAGCCCCCTTTAGGCACTGGAAGGCTGCTATAAGGTCTTCCCAGAGCCTCCTATTCTCCAGGCTGAACAGCCCCAACTCTCTCAGCCTGTCCTCATAGGAGAGGTGCTCCAGCCCTCTGATCATCTTTGTGGCCCTCCTCTGGACCCTCTCCAACAGGTCCACGTCCTTCTTATGTTGGGGGCTCCAGAGCTGGACACAGTACTCCAGGTGGGGTCTCAGGAGAGCAGAGGGGCAGAATCACTTCCCTCAACCTGCTGGCTGTTCTCTGCCCAGTCTGTATTTGTGCTTGGGATTGCCCTGACCCTCGTGAAGGATCTTGCACTTGGCATTGTTGAACTTCATGAGGTCTGCACGGGCCCACCTCTCCAGCCTGTCAAGGTCCCTCTGGATGGCATCCCTTCCCTCGAACATGACAACCACACCACACAGCTTGGTGTTGCGGGAAAACTTGTTGAGGGTGCACTCAATCCCACTGGCCACATCACTGACAAAGATATAACATTGATCCATTTTGATGTTTCAGGAGCCACATGAAGTGATATTGTTTCCCGCTTCCAGTGTAGGCTTGAGAAAAACACCTGTATACCACAACAGAACAGATTTCCAGCATATCCTAAAGAAGCCATGGTAAAGTCAAGTATGCAAAAAACCTCCACAAAGATGTGAGAACAAGACACACTGAAATATCATACGCTGTACATGCTTTACTGCTAAGATCTGATCTTCTGTCATTACTTTCTGTACCAGAAGTATTTTCTAGCATTGAAACACAACAAGCCAGAAATTAAAATAGGTTACAGCACTTAAACTTTAGAAATAGAAGAGCTATGTTATTTCTTATGATTCCAGAATGAAAAAAACAAATACAAGAGACATTATTATATCTGGAAAATGCTCTTACAAGACTTCTACATATACTATGTGAGAAGAGAGAAAAAAGTTTCATCTGTAGTGAAGAGCTGTATCCCACAGACCAGTCTATATCTGTTATTATTTAAGAAGTTATTAAAATCAATAGCAAGTAAGCCCTAGCTTTTTTAAAATACGCATTTAGATTTAGGGAAAAGTTGACTGGGATTAAGATGTAGAAGCTTGGGTAAGGAAGGCCATTTGCACAGAAAAAAGGATGCCAAAAAGTGGTTGCATCCAAGAAAAATATTTGAAAGATGATCCGGGCAGGACGCGCAGAAGAATAAATCAAGGAGCTGCAGCAGCCTACGATAGTACACACGTACTAAGAATTTATTTTATTATGACGTCTTCACCTAAATATCAAACAGCTCGGATTATAAATATTTAATACACTGCTACACAGTCTACTGTCAAAAGACTAACAGCTATTAAAGAAATCTCAGATGGATAGAAAACAAGTAGTGTTTATTCACAAAGTCCAGTATTACACTAGTTAATTTTGAATGCAGTTGACAGGCACTATAACATGATCTATAACCTTGCAACACGGCACTGTCCATCACCCAGTACTGCAGAGGTATTTTCACAATACTTCTGTATTTTGTTTTGACATCAGCACTCTTGTCCAGTTGCATCTTCTAATAGTAGGTTTTCAGAAGCAGACGTGGAAATCTACATATTCACTTATTAGGATCCTTAGTCAAGCAGCAAAGTGCATGGCTTTTTTTTCAGCCAGTGCTTTAGAATCTGCAGACGTAGGGAGACTTTAAAAATCAAAAAGATTAGAAACATACATACAGCATTACTAGAGGACAGTAACATCTGATGTAATCTGGAATTGTTATGACAGAAGCCTCCTTACTCCTTTGACCAAGCCTAACATCCTAGATAACAGGTGTGACAAGTTCTCATCTTCACAGCCCTACTCTTCCTGTAGGCCTCCAGCACCTAGAAGAACCTCATCAACTCTTCATCTTAGTGGAAAGTATATATGACTTTTTCCATATACATCCTATATAAAACAAATATACACATGTGTGTATGTATATTATACATAAACACTAAACATTCATAGATTATAAAAATATAATTAACTACAGCACAACATATTTACATCTACCTCATTATATCTGTAAACTCTGTATTTGCTAGGAAGAAGTCATTAATTTGCAAGACATGTTCAGAATACTTCCTTGAGGTAGAAGTGTGTTTTTAAGCAACTTTTAACAAAAAAAAAAAATTCATTCACAATTGCTACTCATCATTATTATGATTTTACTGAGAGTAAAGGAAAACCATTTGTTTTTTCCAGGAACACCTGCAGAAACAGATCTTTGTAACTTAAAAGTATTTTGTTATTAAAGGCAAAGTTAGTTAGTTTTCCATCTCAGTTTAATACTTGGCTTATAATTACCCAGATCAAAGAAAGTTTCACCTGATCTTAGAAGTCATGCAGCCCTGCATCC
>JAAGAY010014661.1:0-33923 GCA_011801015.1 Ardeotis arabs
TAAAAATGCTTTTATCCAGCTTCCTGAGCAGTTCCCCAGTGATGAATTCTCTCAGCAGCAGCTTAAATTCAGGAAATGAAAGGTGCATATCCATAATCATTGCAACAAATCTAAATTGAGACTTCTGTGATCTCAGTTGCCTTTTCCATCCCCAGCTGTTCATTCTACCGCATTGCACCGGCAGTATGTCTTCTGTAATCATGTATTGAAACATTATGGGGAGCTGAATGGATGAAAATTCACCTGGCAAAATAAGAAATTAAACAAAAAAAAAAAAAAAAAGAGTCAGCTGCCTGACGCAGTTTACGATATGGCTACTCAAGCCCCCAGACAGTACAAGTTATGGAGAAAGGATAAGTAACCAATAAGAGGTGGGAAAAAATTAGGACCATGGCAGGCTAGAGAAGATTACATTGCTGAAGCAACACACAGATATTTTTTATAGTTCTGTGGATAAAAGAAAGGTAGAGTTTACATAAAAGCTTAACAGTATAAATATGTCAGGATTTTTCTTTCTCTTCTGTGACATCTCTACCTAAACCTGGAAAACGTAGGTGAGATACATGCATCAGCAGATACACAGATATCAACTAATATTATCATCCAACTTGAAAGGGTGGCATAAGGTTCTGTGTTGCATCAGAGCACCATGATGTCCCCTTGGCATACACTGGCAGCAAAATTGCCCCCCATCAGGGAGTTAGATTATCAGTTCAGTTTTCATGTTTGTTTTTTTTTTTAACTGGGAGCCCCTATACAAACCAAAACATCTTAAGTCTTCGTTTCATCAAACAATGAAAAGAATAGTATTTGAACTCTCTTTTCTCTCCTTGCAAGGGGAAAAAATCCTGGCAAAACAACACACTGGCCATTTATGTTTTCTTAGAGCAATGCCAGTTTTTCCCAGCTTCAGGCATGAGAAGAGAGAGAAAAATCCCTGCTCACTTTTAGTTTTGGATCACCTCTGCACTGTAATGAACTTGCCAGACTGCTTACAGCAGCTTTGGGGCTAGTTTTCACTGTCTGCGGGAACAGCATCACTAAAACCTGGCCCTCCATCTTCTAATAAAACTAAAGCTCCATGATAATTTTTCAGTTGCAGTGGCTGCATCAAGTCACAGCGCAAAAAGAAAATGCACTGTAGAAAAATGACAGACATGGAAATATTGCCTGTATTCTTCAGTACATTTCTACCACCCATTATCTACTTAATCATCAATTACTTTCTGCTCACTCCAGTGACTATATCTGCTACCTAGAGTGGTAGGAGAAGTGAGCATCCCAAAACGATGTTAAGTAGGCAAGCTAAACTGTAATACTGCATTAAATATTTCATATTTAGACAAGAATATGGCTGCATTTGATCTCACTGAAGTCCCCAAACTCTCACTTCACAGAGGCTTACCCAGGCTCTAAATCAAGGAAGCTGAGGACATGTTACTTCCTAACAATCTGTTCCTTCAAGTTAAAAACAGCTGAACATGATCTTGCTAGCTCCCAGTGTGGTGCTGTGGCTGAAAGGGCTAATGTGATTCTTGGCTGCATAATCAGGGGAATACTCAGCTGGAGTAGGGAAGTTATATTACCAACATAACAGCATAAATGTTTATGTTTACTCTGGGGCTTTGAGGTACAAACTGCAGTATACACATCCCCTAGAGAGGCAGCTATTCTCCATGACTGCGATATTTAAAAGAACGGCTAGAAAAAGAGTCTTGTTTACCAGAGACAGAAGAAAACACCAAACAATAGGTGTTAGGATCTGAAAAGACTGACTTCTGCAACGTTTTTGTTAGCCTCATGTCGCATGTACAAGCTTTTCCTACAACAGTTTGAATAATGGATGAGGAACAAAGAATATGTGGACAGTAAGAAATGTATATTTCTGTACTGTTTGGACTTGGTACTCACTTTTACCTTCTTGAAAAAGCTTTCACACACAACAGTTAGCTTGGAAATGCTTAGCAAATATCTAATTATGCAGAAAGGAGAATGAGACTGAGCACTGACATATTTAGATACAGCTGTGTGTAAAGGAATACAGAACATGCAGAGTTCTCATGTCTGTTCATGTCTCATGTTCTCTTCATGTCCATTGCCCTAGCACTACCACCTTTTGATCATGGTAACATGACAAACTTTTACAGCAGCTTTTCACCATCAGACTGTATTTACAGATGTAAAAAAAATAAACAAGCCTCAGTGAGGGAACCACTTGCTGCAGGCTGTTGAGCACGGCAACAAATGATGACGGAAGCACCCAGAAATCCCAGTCTTGGTTTCCCAGGCTAATACTTACCCAACAGACCATGCTGTTTCTGTGAGATCACAAGTGCATTTTGTCTTTGAAGCGTGTTATCCATTACCTTTGAAGAGATTTCTTTTAATAAACTACAAATCAAATACATCTAAAATAAATCAAACACAGCAAGGCTTTGAACCAGATCCCAAGAGGTCTTGATAACATACTGTGCATTTAAAAATGTGCTAATAACATACTCTGCATTTACAAATGCTGCTGATCTCAATGGGAATTAAAGATGCTCAGCATCTCACTTAGGATTTGAACTCAAAGAACAAAATTCAAACAAAAATGAAACTAAATTACACATAGGGCACCAAGGTGAAAGGTGGAAATACACTGTGAGCTTACTCTGCCCCTTATATTGAAAACGGCAGTTGGCCACAGGCACAGTCTGAGTCCGTCATCTTTTAACTGTAAAGAGACAAAATTTGGGCCCTCAGGCTTCCTATTCTTATAAGTCAAAGATGCTAATGATGTGTCTGCCTACCAATGTGACAAAGAGTGCCACTGCTGAGACCTTTATTTGAAGCAAAGTACAATTCTAAAACTTTCATTTTTGTCATTGAAAATCCCTGCTAAATCTCTGACATCTTTTCTGACCTCACATTACGTGCTATAATGTAATCCTAGTGGGAGCACCAGAAGTTCAAAATCCACTAAACCTGATGAAAGAGTTAATACAATAATGACTTTTAAAATTAAAAAGAACTTCAGCACAATGCCTCAAAACTCAAACATGTCATTTATCCCCTCTTTATAAATCAGCCACTGCATAATTAGTCTATTCGGTAACTTTTAAAATGGACATCTAAACGCTTTTCCGTAGATACTGGAAGATTCCAAGGTGCTTTGCTAAAATTTTAAATGCCTTTAGCTTGAACTACATTAAGCAGAGATAATTGCCAAATTGAAGACTTTGTTTACAGCTGCCACAGTGAGCACCTTTTAGAAAAAGAACATTTCTGAAGAAGGATTGTAAATTAGATGATAGCAGGGTTCTGAACGTGCAGTTCAATGTCAAGATATTACATCAGGCAAAGCAATTTGATCAGGTATTCATCTTGTTGATCTTTTTTTTTTTTTTCAAACATGTACCATTTATATCTGGGAAACAAGGTTACTGGCTTAATGAAATACTCATTGCAATAGAAAATATGGTATTGAATCATATTATGAGTTCGGTGTTCACCTTATATTATAAAAGATTTTAAAAGATGAAGAATAAAATTTGCTCTGAAAGATGACAGTAAGAGATGTGAAACCACCAATTTTCTATCTCACATTTGGGCAATTTAAAAATGAAAATAATAGCCTCATTAACTGTCAGTCTTCAGAGGCATGAAATTCTTGTTAAAGATCTGTATCCCTTGTGCAAGTTATCGAGCATATATGCCATCAGGAATTATGATTCTGCCTAATTTAAAATCTTTATGTCAAAAGAAGAAATGAAGTATTGGATATGACAGAGGTGAATGAAGCTGTTGTTCTATTAATTTTATTTAACTTGCTGTAACAATCCTTCTCACTGTGTTGTTATGCCTCTACATTTTTTTGTTATCCAACAGCACCACCAAGTGTCACTAAAGATTTCAGTGTTGGTTGGTTTTATTTTCCCACTCATCAAAACCTTATTTTTAAAATACATTAAGATCGAAGTAAAATGCTGAAAAAGTTTAATATTAATAAGGATGCAATTGAACCCAATACCAGTGGGTCTGTAGTTCCTAGAGCTTCAGTCAACAGTCTTTAGAAGAGTTTCCTGATATTAAGATACAAATACATCTTTTACATATCAATATACAAGAAAGAACTAACTACATTAAAATCAGTATATATGTATTTATATTTACATATTAAAACTGGTATTTAGTGTCATACCAATAAAGATATGCTACACCTCATCCTGTTTCCCATTCAGTCATCTGCTTTATGGCTAGTCTGTACTGCAGGCTGCTTCTGTGAGCATGACCAAAGGCATACGAAGCCATGTAGTGCCCTTGGGCTCATCAGCTTCAAGCGTGCTCCAGAGGACTCTTCCTAGCTGCTTTCATGATAAAGCTTGCCAGGTCATTTCAGTGTGTGAGTTACTTCACAGCTACAGAGCGACACACATCGGACATTGCAGACACTGAGAGAAGCACTGAGTCTTTTGAGCTGCTACTATTATAGCATCAAAGTGCAATCGTCTGCTGTCACAACCCACACAAATTCTGCTGCAAAAGAAATGTTTAATCTCTAATTGATGCTTTAAAAGACTGTTTGTAATTGCTTTGGTTGATGGCTTCTAGGATTAGAGATGAGGCACATGTGCCCCATGCAAGGTAAGATCTCTGTAGCATTTCTCATTAGCAAGCTATTAGTAGCATCTCATCTGAATGCAACATTTTGGACCTCCACTTTGAGGTACCTCATTCTATTCACCCCCTCTGCAGGCATCCTAAGCTCTAAGATCCTAAAACTCTAACATCCTAAGAGTTTTCAGTCTATTAGCCAAGAGCCAAAAATTTACTGGCTTTTGCACACGCTCTCTCCAGCCTAATGAATATTTACCTAGACTATGCACAGTTGAACAGATTGAGCAGGACGGACTGAAATTACCCCACTGCAGAACATGCCCTAATTTAGTGCATTCACATGGGAAGTGCAGGTTATAATCCCCAGAGGCAAAGATATGAATTGAGTCTTGGTTTCCTATATCCTGACTGAATTATTTAATCACTGAGCAATCAAAGAGGAGCAGGGCTGAGGTTTGCGGTAGCTTAAATCCAGTAGATATTTTTTTGAGAGTATCTACCTAACGAAACTTGAAAACAGGGATGGTTTGTGGATATGTCAGGTAAAAAAAAAAAAAAAAACTAAAAGTCTCTGAATACTTCCAAGACAGAGACACTTCTGTGCATGCCTGTTAAAACTGTTTTCAGAAAATGCATATGAACAAAGAATAATATGAGCAACGAGGCAGTTTGGACTGAATTTTGGACTTGGACATCTAAAATGTCAGCCAAGGAATAAGGGAACAAAATAATTTCATGTGTCTTAATATTTTTTTTTAATATATGCCAGGAGTATTACATCACAATATTTGGGGTTTATTTCCATGCTGTGATAGTGAATTGGGTTTCCCCTCATTCTGGAAAGTTCAGAAATCTGTCAGTTTCCTCCTCTTCTTTTACTCCATCCATTAAAAAGATAATACAGTACACTTTAATTTTATTTTATCTTTTGAACTTTTAGGTGAAGGTAAGTAATGGAATTTTATTAAAAGAAATTGTAAATGTCCAATGAAAATGCAAAATAAAATTTCTCTCGTGTAGTTGTTCTTTATTAAAAAAAAATCTCTAACTGTGTGGCTCAAGTTATCGTGCTTTGGGTCAGGAACTCTAGGGAATTTGCCAACTGTGTCACAGTTAAATAAATTTCTTATTTAACAACTTCATTAGAACACTTAGGAGGGAACAGAGCTTATGTTAATACGATTTGCAGATTGCATTTGTTCAGAGGACCTTTCAAACCTTAACAAGGACACAAATATAATAAAAATAAAACTAGAAAATTCTAATAAATGGTTATTCAAATCCAAATGAGATTTTGAAAGAGATAAAAAAGCTACAACACCTGAAAAAAAAAAAAAAAACAAACTTCTACTTTGCACTCAACAGGAGGGATAAAACATGAAAGTTAAATAGATCAGGAAGATGGCAGACAAAAAGTTGCATATTAATTTATAATGCAACATGACAAAAAGCAAGTGTAGTGTAATTTATTTTATTTATATATATATATATATAAAGAAACATTGAATCACAAAACATGGAAATGACAATTCTTCTGTGCTGTTTAATTTGGGAGACCATGTCTGAGTCTGAGATAAACCAATACTATAGAAACACTACTAGAATAAAAAGCTGAAAAACCAATAAATGTGTGACTCATTTTTCATGACAGTCCATAGTGCAGAGAAATCTGCATTTTATTAGTAAGCAGTAGTCTTGCACATGTTTGCGCTGGCTCTTAGAGCCAAGCAGCACTGCCTGCTTACATCCATTCTGCTCGGAATCAGCTACGGTCTCACAAATAGGGCTCGACATAGTTCATGGAGGAGCAGTAGCTACAGACTGCTCCTAGTAGTCACTGTTAATGTTATTTCCTGCCTAGTGATACGGACACATTGTAGGCTGTGCTACTTGCTTGCACAGAATAAGAACAGGCCCTGGTATCTTATAAATAGACATAGCACAATATGACCAAAGCCTTTTGCCCTTTCTTATTTTCTGTTACAGACATAGCTTAGCTAAATCTACATTGCTAATTGCATTGGGCTCAGGCAGTGACCTCTAGCCCCAGGACAAGTGATGAGAAGTAGCTTGCAATTACACTGTTCAAGGCTTTCTGTGGAGGAGAAAGAGATTTTTCCCTTCCACAGAAAAATTAGATCCTATCTACTATGTATGGACTCTACAGCACTGGGTCTTCTAGCCTCATCCACCACTTCTGTGGCACTAAGAGGTAATAATTATTTTCTATGTCATATTTTTTGTTGTTGTTGTGGTTTTGTTTTTTTTTTTTTTTTATCCTCCCACAGTGTAATGTGCCTGAAATATTGGAATAGTAATGTTGCATCCCATCAAAGTTTTTTTTTTTTTTTTTTAGCATGAATTTCTGCTATATGTTACATACTCTGTGGTGTGGTATAGGGACCTGCTGGGAGAGTTTTGGAGCACTGCATAAGGTGTGGGTCAAACCAAATGTTTATGTTACCTTGTTTACAGTGAGTCATAGCCGGACCTGTGTTTTATTTAGGAACATTCTAGTTTTGTGAATCCAAGAGAGACTTCAGGAGTGAAATAAGATATTTGTTGTTTGGGCAATTATGGGAGCAGGTCCTGGTCCAGTAGTGTAGAGTTAAATTATTTAGTAACATAGCAATACCTACCTTGAAGATACTATCAGCAATAATAAGAATAAAATCAAACCTACTATCAGTAAGCTATACAGAACAGTTTTTGAAGAAGTAAATACTATCTATACCTTGACAGACATAATAGGCCTGTAACTCTGTCTGAGCATCTCTGTAAATCGGATCAGGTGACACAAAAGTGTTATCCTCAAATTCTGGGCTATGCAACCTGTGCTCTGTGTCTCCTAAAAGCACAGGAGATATTTCCCCCAGTAAGTTATCAAAAAAAAATTACTTCTTAGATATATTTCAAAGAGTCGAGGTGCAAAACTGCAGGTGAATTATCTGGAATGGTAAAAACAATGTGACTCAGAGAGATAGTCTCATATTTAGAAAGAGAAAATATAGAACAAATGTCTCTGGTCTGTGAAACAAATAAAGAGAAAAGCTCTTTGCTGGAGAATTTCAACAGTGAATTGCATAAGCAAATGGAAAAGAAAGATGATTTTTTTTTTTGAGCCCCTTAATATTATCATGGTAAGTGATAGTCTAATGACATTGGTCATTAGCCCTTTCAGAATACACATTCATATATTTTCAGGCTATTGCAGAAAAAGAGACCTATTAGACTACTAATGCCAAAAGATTATATTAAAATTTATGTTTCTAAAATATTCCACAAAAAAAAAAAACAAGAAAAAAACCACTAGAATTTTCAGTAAAGTCAAGTGAATAAAAACCTAATTAATGAATTGTACTGGGGAAAAACCAAACAAACAATCAAACCTCTAAAACCCCCCAAAAGGTGTAGGTGATTTTTTTCTTTAATTTAGGAAAGAATGTATCAACCGAAAGTAATATGGCTTGCTATACTGACTGCTGCCAGATCTTTAAAAAATAGCATTAGGTAAATGAATCAAACTCAAACTTCACTTATACAATCTGTCACTATTAAAATCAGAGCAAATAGACATATCCATTAATTATTCTTCTTTGTATAAATCTGTTAAAAGTAAACAACTACAAATCCTACATTTCTGAAGGTTACTTTTACTAATAGCCAAAAAAAAATGCGGGAAAAAAGATAGGAAATTTTCTTTTGGATTCAATCATTTTCATGTTTTAATTTTTGAAAATCACTTTACAAAAGTCGTAGTTCTAGAGAGAGATGCTTATGTTTTTCTCTATTATAACTTAAATACAATTAATTAACAGGATTTTTTTTGTGTTATCTAGCACTGTGCTAATTCAGTTGCCTTATATTAATATTTAATAGGGGACTTCCACTCATGAATGTCACAGCCTTTTCTTCCTTAATATAAAAAAATAAGCGAGTGCAGTATTTTTTCCAAGCTTTGCACTCATTATAAATATTGTAATTACACATGTTAAAAAAAAAAGTTTTAAAATTTATCATGAAAGACTCAAAAGTAATTTGTTTTGAAAGGTGCTCAAAAGATTCATAAGTGTGGTGTCAAACAGATAAAAAAGCTCTGCTGCATTCCTTTTTGCAAAGTAGCTTTTAAATTACTTTTCATTATTTGTAACAGCTGGAAAATGTTTCCTCTACCATTTTTCCTTTTCATTTGTGAATTTTATTATTTCAATTCCCTTTTCTCTCCTACTGCTCCTCTAAATTGAACTGAAAATAAAAAGGCTTTTTTTTTGTTTAATTTCACAGTAACAAATCCCATGTGTTCAATACTTTGTCCTACCAAACCACACTGAAGACAATTACCTTAAGAATTTTTTTCATACCTGAAGGTGGTGTCACAAAGCCCATCTCCTATTATTTTCTTTAGGATGATAAGTACAAAATGAAGACAGATTTTCTTGCAATAACAGACATCATTTAGATAAGTTTACAGAGTGTAACTGTTTCAACATACAGCAAGGTAAGTCACAATGCCAGCCTAAAAACTGTGACCTTTTATAATCACATCCCGCAAAAAAGGGATCTTACACTTGTATGCATAGTAGGGGGACTAAAAACACAGCAGAGTGGTTTGGGATCAAAGAGAAACTGTTCAGAAAAGAAGAAAAACAAATCCATAATATTAAATTCACATCACCAAATTCAAGATAATGGGACTTGTCTATCTCGTAGTTACTCAGCTGCCTCTATTCACAGCTAGTTAGTAGTTAGTAGCTAATATATGGCATATTCCATAGTTAGAATATCTCCTGGCTGTAGATAACTAACAAGTTATGTATCTGAATGAGAGTTACTTCTTTTTCAACTAGTGAAGAGTCATTTTTTTTTTTTAAAAAAGCTATTTTTTAAAAGGGTTAGAAGGAGGATCCTGGGAACTACCAACTCATCAGTCTCACCTCTGTAACTGAGAAGATCACGGAACAGAACCTCCTAGAAGCTAGGAGGCACACGGAGAACAGGGAGGTGGTTCGATACAGCCAGTGTGGCTTCACCAAGGGCAAGTCCACGACTCCTGAGGAACATCACTCATTACCAGTCTGCACTTGGACATCGAGCCATTGACCGCAATTCTTTGTGGTCATCCAGACAATTCCTTATCCACCAGGTGGTCCATCCATCAAATTGATGTCTCTCCAATTGAGAGACAAAGATGTCATGCGGGCCAGTGTCAAATACTTTGCACAACATCTTCATCGGTGACATAGACAGTGGGATCGAGTGCCACCCCCCCAGCAAGTTTGCAGACGATACTAAGCTATGTGGTGTGGTTGTAGTGATAGGACAAGGAGTAATGGTTTTAAAACTAAAAGAGGGATGATTTAGACTAGATATAAGGAAGACATTTTTTTACAATGAGGGTGGTGAAACACTGGAATAGGTTGCCCAGTGTTATGTTTTAGCCCTAGTGACCACACAGTTTCTCACTTGCCCTCCCACTCCCTAGCAGGATGAAGGAGAGAATTGGGAAGAAAGGAAAACTCGTGGGTTGAGATGAAGACAGTTTACTGGAATAGCAAAGGAAAATTACAATAAAAGAATATCAGGATATTAAAATATACAAAATGAGCAATACACCATTTCTCACCACCCAATGTCCCAAAGACCGATACAGCCCATCCCAAGCAGCGATCACGGAAATGAAACTGAGCAGCAAGCAAAGAAGCAAAAGGGAACCAGCAAGGTAGAGAGAGTGATGCCAGTCAGCAATGACCCCACCTCAGGCAACACCCACTTACATACTGAGCATGATGTTTGTGGCATGGAGTACTCTCTTTGGACAGTTTGGGTCAATTATTCTGTCTATCTTTCTCCCAGCTTCCTGCACCTGCACATCAGTGAGACCTGGAGGTCTGGACAGTGTCCTTGGTCTCGTTAGCAATAACTCATATCATCAATGTGTTTATCAACATTCTTCGCATATGAAATCCAAAACACACCAGCTACTAAGAGGAAAATTAACTCCATCCCTACCAAAACCAGGACACCCAAAGAGTTGGTAGATGTCCCATCCCTGGAAGCATTCAAGGCCAGGTTGGACAGGGCTCTGAGCAACATGAACTAGTTGAAGGTGTACCTGCTCACTGGAGAGGGGTTGGACTAGAAGACCTTTAAAGGTTCTTTCCAATCCAAACCATTTTATGATTCTACAATTCTATGATTCTATTGGTGTTTGGATATCTAGCTAGGGGTGGGATGTGTTCTGGGGATGTCGTTTGCTCTGTTAAGTATACAGAGCAACCAACTAGGACGGTCCAGAACTCTATCTTTGTCACACACATTTTTCTCTTGGGCAAGAGCCTTCACCATCCTTTAGTTCCTATTCTCAGCCTTTATCTTCCTATGATCTTCAGTCTGTGGCTAACTGCACTCTAGATATGAACTTGAACACATTCTGCAATTTTTAATTTACAGATTCCAAAACTGACACTGTAAGAGTCTATTTTTTAAAATAAAATGCTAAAAAAAAATATTCAACTTTATACTGTACCCCTTAAGTGCCAGGATGTTCTCCATGGCAACAGGAAATTGTAGTCCAATTAAAGGCTGTCTTAATAGTGTAGCAGTAACAGTGTAGGGCCTTTAATAGTGTAGTACGGTGCAAGTTATCAACACAAAAATGAATAAAGTGCTTTTTGTCTTAGTTTGAACCATCTCTGGACAACCACTGAATTTTAAGTGGTTTCCTACAACAAACATGAAGCAGCCCTCTTTTACTTAAGAATGAGTCAGGCTCATCCAGATTTTTTCAAGTCTTCAGTTAAGCTTCGGAAATTACTCTGATTTTGGCATCAGGTTTATCATTAAACCCAAACTATAATGCTTCGTAGGCAGTTGGAATGCAAGCCAGAAGGCATCAAAATGTTATGAATTGCAGGAACCAGCTCAATGGGAAAATCTTCTGATTACAGAAAACACTGAGTTCATACAGGGTATATTTAGAGGTTTAACAAAAATCACTCCTCAATTAAAATTGTCTCTATTAATTAAAAAAAAAGCACTGACAGACTAGTGATGTGACACCCACCATTACAACAAGCAGGCGAGAATTGTTAGAAAAACGTGTGGGTTGCTGCCAGGATGAAGAGGAGCCATGGGAGTGCAGCTGCAAATCCTTACAGAGTAGCTATGAAGGCAATGAAAAATCACTACTGAGGCAAGGGATAAAAGAAAGAAAGAGGTTTGTAACCCTGCCATAAAAGAGAAAGAAAAAGATTCAGAGATAAGAAAGAAAGAAAACAAAAGACAGAAGGGAATATGAAGAGAAGGGAAATGGAAGGAAGGCAGTAAATCAGCCCAGCCTTAGGACAACTATATTACTTTTAATTGATTCAAATTATTTCATTCATTATGCTTCAATCAGAAGAAAATGGAAGAGCTGGGGAAGAGCTGCCAGGCTGATAGTAGTAGGGGGAAACAATAAAATATTGTCCTGATAAGAATAGAAGAAATTAAAATCTTTTTGGTAAATTTAACTGTTGGCATTCATGATGGGGAAGAATGGTCATGCTTTCAGACTGTTATATTGGTATTGCTTATTGCCACGGAAATGGGTAAAATGCTATTATTTCAAAATGACCACTTGGCTGCAGGATAAAGTACATGAAAGATTCTGAAGGGTTGAATTTCTTGTTTAAATTCAAATGCTTTTGCCTTTGCTTTTTACTTTAAAATAAATAAGGCATTTCTTTCCAAATTCAGGGACTGTGGTAGTCAAGCTGCTTCTTTTTCCTCCTTCCTTTTTATGATAGTCTAGGTTAGTAATTTCAGCACCTATACAGAGAAAAAGAGATGTAGCATCAATTTCTTCTTCACTTGAAGAGATTCAAACCTAGATCTAAGAACTCTCAGAAGACTGCCTGGCATTCTCATTCATTTCTGTAAAAGTCTTTTGCATGCATAATTAAAATGAATTAGCCCAGAGAGATAACAAGACTGAAATTCACTTCTCTGTAATTTTAAGTGTTTTCTTATACGCTAGGAGTTACTCAAGATTATGCATCTAGTGTGTCATTTGAGATGCTTCATATAACTCATCAAGACTGCAGCTGCCACTTCAAAAAGAAGTGGGTCTCTTGTAGGTCCTATGTCACATTTCCAATTGTGTATGGATGACTCAAATATACATTTCAAACAGCATCTGACAACAGCAGTTCAGAGTATTTCTATGTTCTACAGGGAGTCATTTCTAGCTGCAAGTAGACCATCATACCATGTACAAGCATATCTCAAAAATCCTGTTCATCTGTCTGAGATCCACAGCCTGTAATTATCTCCTAGGAACAAGGGTAGAATTCATCATACCTAAAAGTAGCTCTCTAAAAATTAAGCCTAATCTAAGAGAGCCCTCTGGGTTCTCTCTACATTCAGTTGTGCTCTATGGTAGGTAGGAACTACTGCCTGACAGTGACCTATCTCCATGAACTATAAAGGAACGAAGACAATTATGCATATAATCAAGAGAGATGAAGTTAAAAGAAGTGAATTCAACCCTAAATGTCAATCACTACTTTAAAGAGCTAGAAGTAGATTTTTTTTTTTTTCCTATTTAAAATAGAACCAGGAGTTGCAACTCTGCACCCTGCAGCAGGAAAGCTTAATCCTTGTGTCTAATATCCACAGTTGGATATGGAGCTGTTCTGGTTTTGTTTAGTGAGGGGGGCCTAAGGTGGCAGCTTCTGTAGGAAACTGCTAGAAGTTGCTCCCCTTTGTTCAGTGGACTCAGCCAGGCCTAGGGTGGACCTGCTGCTGGCCAAGGCCGAGCCAATTGGTAGCAGAATGTTCTGTGATAAAGCCTCTGAGATAACGTATTTAAGAAAGGGAAAACAGAGAAAAAAAAAAAAAAAAAGTAGAGAAGATGTGAAGCAGAGAGGGGGAGGTGCAAGCCTTTTGGGCCTTGCAGGCCTCATCCTCTGGCCTCCTGCCGGGAAGGTAACTGGGCCCAACTTGGCCCAGCCCAGCTGCAAGAAGTGGAGAGGAGATGAGATGTGAATGAGATGTAAAAAGATCCTGAGAGGCGTCTGCCAGCCTGTTGTGAAGAATTTTTCTTGTGAGAGGAACAGCTGCAGACACCAAGGTCAGTGAAGAAGGAGAGGGAAGAGTAATGCAGCTCCTGGTCAAGATTCCCCTGCAGCCTGTGGTGATAACCACGGTTGTCCCCTTGCAGTCCATGGAGGCCCACAGAGGAGCAGAGATCCACCTGCAGCCCATGGAGGGCCCCACGCTGGGGCAGGTGGATGCCTGAAGGAGGCTGTGGCCCGTGGAGGGCCGCTGGGGCAGCTGTTCTGGAGGGAGTGCACCCTGTGGAAGAGATGACCCATGCCAGAGCAGTTTCACGAAGGACTGTGGCCTGTGGGTGGGACCCCACGCTGGAGCAGGGGAGGAATGCAAGGAGTTCTTCCCCCAACGATGAAGCAGCAGCGTGAAACAACGTGTGATGAACTGACCACGACCCCCATTCCCTCTTCCTCCCTGTGCCGCTCAGGGGGGGAAGGTAGTAGAGGTAATGGTAAGTCCAGGAAGAGGGAGGGGCGGGGGGAGGTTATTTTATTCCCTGTCTCATTCTCCTGCTAGTTTTAGAAATAAATGAATAGTTTTCCCCAAGTTGAGTCTGTTTTGCCCATAATGGTAAAGATTTCTTCCTGTCCTTATCTCAAACCTCTAGCCATTTTTCTTATATTATCTCCCGCTGTTCTCTCAGAGGGTGGGCGGAGTGAGAGAGAGACTGTGTAGTCTGGTCCCGATCGGGACTGAACTACTACAAATGGAAGAGGGAATCTGAAGCTCCTAGCAATGATCCTCTGTGCATGAAGTAAGACAAAATTCCCAAGACTGAAAATTAGCAACAAAACTATAAAAAGAACATAAGTGTATCAAAGTTCCTGTGTGGGAAAGATGAGTTCACTATACAACAGCAAACTGTTTTGTAGAATCAGAGCCTCCTGAATTTAATTTCTTTAATAATATTCCTTTGCTTCAATTACTCTCTGAGGCCAATATGATTTTGAATAGTATTACAAGCTGAATCTTGTTTTACATAAAGAACACCCTAAATGGATACTGTTAGTTGCAAATGATTATTCCATTCCATAATAAGTCAGATTCTGTCCAGTTGCCTACAGCACATAGTTATCACAGCTTGCTTTAAAAAAAAAAAGAAAACAAAAATCAGTTTTGTATGTTCCTGTGTTCCTAGGCTTATAACTTTCTTCTAAAGTTAATTGTATTCTTCAATAATAACAAAAAGAATTTGACATGAACAGCTGGAAAATTCATTTTGGGAATATCACTAGATAGTTTTTGATATATATTTCTGCCACTTTAACCTTTCACAAAACAAGTTTGCATTTTCAGTGCACATCAAGGTTGTCCTTGGAGTACACAGATGGTTCTGTAAACAGTATGGCACTAAAATCTCTTCACTGTATGTAGTTGACATGGAAACTGCTAGTAATCATTGAAAAAATGAAAAGTGTTGTGGGTAAAATGTCTATTCCTAATGTTCCTTTGAGAATATTTTATTTACATCTGAGGAGCATGTTTAACAAAAATTAGATAACATTTTACAGTATCTCATTAAAACAGGTTGTCCACAGGGTTAAAAACAAATTAAAGTACTTCAGCTGGTGTTGCATTGCCCTGAACAGGAGAAACTGACCTGGCATTTGCAATTGAATGAACAGTGTATGGCATCTGGGAGGCAATGATTTTTGTCATACATTCAGCTTGATTTTCACTGTACATCACGATTATGATGTTCCAGAGATCTGAGGTCAAATTTCCAATTTTGAGACTCTCAAATTAAAACTTAAAAGCTTTAATGAAATATCAAAATCTGCTTTGTTTTACTTAAAGAGAAACAAAAAACAGTTTATGTATATCCATGCCAATACTTTCCAAAAATATGGTATATAATAATATACCATATATAATAATCGTATATCCAGATATATCCAGATGCTAAATTCAACAGAATATGAACCCCATGCCAAATGGTGCATATAGGAACTTACTTTTAAATATGGCCTTCTCAAAATGTTGTTTCTACATTCTGACTGCAGTGCATGAAAAATGAACTTCAAGAGGAATGACCATCTGAAATAGTGTAGTTTACTGGTATTCAGCATTATGGTTTTTTTATGCATATCCTTGGCTCTTAGATTTGCCATATAAATCAGAATTCTTCAAGCTCAGAATAATTATTTTTTGATAACTAGTTTAAATAATTAATGTTATAGAAAATCACTGCTTCATACTAATAAAAGCTAAACTCCATAGCTTTTACAAACACAAAAGGAAAGAGAGTTTTCTTCTTCTCTGATCTCATCACTCCTGAGTAGGAGGTGGAAGTAACTTGAATGCAGTAGATCTTGCACTCATGTAAGCTAAGTAATTGCTCTCTGTGGTTTAGAATATGCTCAAAGTTAAGTGAATGCCCAGTTTGCTTTCTTGAGCCATGGTGTAGTGCTCAACAGCTTAAAGAATAGATCCCAGAAAGGGAAGTGTCACTGCCTACTTTTTTTACAGTAGTCTTAAAGGCTGTCTAACTTCCTATGAGGTTTTATTACACCACTCTTCCACCCTCGACAACAGTAACCTACTTAGAAAAGAAACCTGCTGCAAATCTTTTAAAATCACAGTATTTATTTTAACGTCTTGTGAAAGAGAATAAGGATGCTGCAGTGATTCTTAGCTTCACAAAATACTAGATATTAAGAAAATCTTACTATGCCGCACACTCAGATTAAATTACTTTCATGCTTCAGTGGGGACACATATAACATCTTTCTCATATATAATCTGTCATGAGGCCCTACCTGGAGTACTGCGTCCAGCAGTGGAGCCCTCAACATAAGAAGGATGTGGACCTGTTGGAGGTAATCCAGAGGAGGGCTACAAAGATGATCAGAGGGCTGGAGCACCTCTCCTATGAGGACAGCTTGAGAGAGCTGGGGCTGTTCATCCTGGAGAAGAGGAGGCTCCAGGGAGACCTTATAGCAGCCTTCTAGTACTTAGAGGGGGCTTATAAGAAAGATGGGGAGAAGCTCTTTAGCAGGGTCTGTTGTTATAGGATGAGGGGTAATAGTTTTAAGATAGAAGAAAACAGATTCAGACTTGATGTAAGGAAAAAAAAAAACATTTACAATGAGGGTAGTGGACACTGGAACAGGTTGCCCAGAGAGGCGGTAGATGCCCCATCCCTGGAAACATTCAAGGCCAGGTTGGACAAAGCTCTGAGTAGCCTGATCTAGTTGAAGATGTCCCTGCTCCTTGCAGAGGGATTGGACTAGATGAACTTTAAAGGTTCCTTCCAACCCAAACTATTCTGATTCTATGATTCTGGCTCAGACCTGTTAATCTCACTCATCTCATCTAGGAGGTTAATTTCAGTCTTTTGATGCAGTCTCATCTGAGTCTTTCCAAAGCACTGTTAAATGCAGGGATCCATCAAAATGATCCAAATCCAGGTATATTTTCACACAGATTTCCTATTTTTTAAAAGCTTAAACATTTTTTTTTAAATAACAGAAACATAATAATAGAAAGAAAACAAATAGACTATAACCCAAATAATGGAATAAACTTAATATCTTGCCTGTTTCCTTCTCCATTTCATTTTGAGGAATGGTCTGACCAAAAATTTATAGATAAGATATCACATAATTATTTAACAACAGAATGTTTTTGTGATATAGCCAGTAAGAAAGATGTTTTATTAGTCAGAAGAGTTCACAAACACATGCTTTTAGTTTTTCAACACATTTGTCATTATATCAATTAATTGTAATGCTCACTTCAAGCACAGTGGAGTTAAAAGACTGTGAAATTAATATTTTTACATAGTATTCCACATATTTTGTGTAGAGTGCTGCTGGTAATACAAAATCTCCCAAAATATCAATTAACTTATTCCATATATCTCTATGCCCATATTGACTAACTCTCAGTGTCTCCCATTAATTAATTCTGTACACCTCAGTCTCATATCTATTAATCTCGTGCTCCCATACCATCAGAACATTTGTCCCAAATACCAATAGCAGGGACCAAAAGTCATATAGTCTATAGAGGAATCCTCAATAGCCAGCTTTGCATTTTAACGACAACTGATTGTGAGTGCTGAGCTGATTTTTAATGATGAGTTTTCACATTGGTACCCTTATCCCTAACATCCTACTTGGGCTCTTAGACAATCCTCTGTCATCAGTCTCATGTAACAGAGCTTATTTTATTGCAGAGCTAATATATATAGGCATATAATGAAGGTCTACTGCATCTGATTAATTATTATACTACTACTAAAATAAAAAGAAAATATTTCTATTTATTAAGCATGTCTGTTTCAAAAGAGTGGAAAACTTTGCACCTGCAGAAATAAATTCAACATTTTTTATTTCTTTTGAATGTTGATAGACTATGAAAAAAAAAAAAGGATTTTACCTTCTGCAATAATATTTGAAGAATGCAAACATCTGAATAAAAGTGACATGAAGATTAGTATAAAAACAGAATTACAATTACTATTTTTAAAATAGCTTAATTTCTACCTCATTATTTATGATAATGTCTGCTAGGAAAGATCACAGTATAGTTTTCTCCTGTAATGGGAAGTTTTCAAACTTGTTGTTTATGAAAATGTCTGCTAGAAAATATCACACTATCATTTCCTCCCACAATAGGAAGTTTGCAAAGATAAAAGAGTAAAAGAGTTTTTAAAAAAAGACTAACAATTTAAGAAACAACATATATGCTGTGGATAGCCAATGTTTTGAAAAATATGTGTACATCAAATGTCTGAGGTGTTTTTTTTTTCCTAAAGAACAACAGTAAAACCAATGTTTAATCAAGAAAAGTCGAGAAAACATCACTCCTAACATTTCAAAACTTGAGCTTTCAAAGTTCTGCTATTTAGAAGCTTATAAGAATGAGATAAAAGAAAAAAATTATTAGTACTTTTTTTCTTGGTTTTCTCCCAAAGAAAAAATTCAAAGACTAATTGAGTTATGGAATTATGCTCACAGGTGCAAAGTCTCCTTAGAATGGAAAATGTTACTATCATAACATTCAAAAGAAAATAATCTTTAGTTCTATTAATTATATATAGATTTTTGTTCATGTAACATATCAGAAAGCAGACACAATAAACTTAGTATACAAATTACTGCTTGCAAAAAAAAAAAAATTGCACCGAAATTTCATTAAAAGGGACAATTTTAACAGAACCAAAGAATTTCACAGATTGATTTAAACTTTGCAAAGCCTCTGTGGGAGATAAATAGACTAATAAAAATAGCTGAAGTTTATTTCCATAATTGGAAAGTTTAATTTTTGTTCATGATCACTTTGTAAAATAAAATCAATGCTATTTCAGAATATTTAAATTTCAGGTGAATATATATCCTCCTTAACAGAAACTGAGCTATGTTTTCTTTTCAGGTTTACAAATCATGAAAAATTTTAAAAATATTTTGATTTATAGAACGATCAGTCAAATAAAGATTCTTTTTTCACCAGCCGGAAATGAAGAAGTAGATAGAAACTTTTGGGTCATTGCCTATAGTCATAACCATAATATCTACATAAAAATTTGCAAGTCTTACAACTCCTCAGCACTAGTTGGTGCTCCAGCAAAAATATTTATCCTTATGGTCTTTGCAGTAACTGTTTTTTCTTGAAAATATGAAGCTATGAAATTTCATTCTAATTACAAAAAAAAAAAAAAAAAAAAAAAAAAAAGATCTTTCTGATACATCTAAAACCAATTAGGGATTATACACTCAGTATGACAGCATTTTAGCTTATGTAAAATATATCTTCTTTCCTTATTAAAGAGGAAAAAAGTATTGATATATGACAAAACACTCTTGGATATCGGTTTAACTTATTTTTACACTATTTTAGAATTATATTTTTTGCTTTTTTATTAACAAACCCACTCACTAAAAATGACTAAAATAGCTTTAGTTCATCCTATGCATCTGTATTTTTATGTTCTGATTGTTTGTCCCATATTACAGGTCAAAATAATGACAAGGAAAATGTTTATTTTCATTTAAACTATATTGACACACTGCAGTAACTTTGTTTAAGTAAACTCATTATAATTCACTTCTAAATACAAATGTGCTTATTTCATTTATATTTTAAGATGAATGTTGAATAATTTGATTGATATATATATATATATATATGAAAATCAAAAAGGAACAAGTGAAATTAAAAACTAGTTTAAGTAGAGAGAGCTAGAATAATTTGTGTCCATCTTTGAAACTGCCTGATTTTAAAAAATCTACACAAAATCTCACCTTGATTCATTAAGACAGTCTGGTGTACATTTTCTGAACAAGTATATAAGAATGCATGTGTGTAATGATCTAGTTGCACAGTCAAAACAAACTTTGAAGAAACTTGAAAGGAAAAATTTGGAAAGTCATCCAAGATGAAGTTTGTTAGCAAGGGGCTAGAATTGGCTTGAATTCATGTTCTCTCCTCTTCAAAAGAGGGTTCAGTCAAAGCTAGATTAGTTCTCATCTTTTCTACAGACGTTTAATAAATGTCAAGTGGGTTATGGCAAATAAATTTTAAAAATATTATTTTGCCTATTCTTGTAATTTTTCTTGGAGCTTTCTAAGAATTTCCTGGTAACTATGATCAGATGTTTTTCTTCCCCCAAATTTATTTTAACTTTTAACATATAAATGTTTAAAGATACAAGTCAACAAGTTCCACATTTACAGTACAAGTTAGGAAAAAGTCTCTTTATTTGGCTCCTAACATTTCCCATGAACTACATTTCAACAATCTAACATGATGTGAAAGCATATCTTCATTTCGTAAAGGCATTCTTGGACCTCTACACTGATAGACAGCATGATTTTCACTATACTTAATCAATTACTTGAAGCAAAAATTAACAACAACAGATCCCTAACCTAATTTAAAAATCCTTCTAGCTGTACTTGCATGAGTTGGGAGTGGAATCACCATTGCTATACATGGTTTGTTTTTCAGTATCTCTGTCTTGTTGAGCCTGGAGAAGAGGCAGCTGCTGTGACACCTACCAGCAGATGCCTTGTACCTAGGAGGAAGTTACTTAGAAGATGCAGCCGGGCTATTCACAGCAGTTCACAGTGGGAGGATAGCAGAAAATGGATATAAACTGAAAGTTCTGATTAAATATAAAGAAAAGCTTTTTGTACTGAGTTTGTGTGTCAAGGTTTTGGTAGCAGGGGGGCTTATGTGAGAAGCCGCTAGAACCTTCCCCTATGTCTGCTAAACCCAAGACAGCCAGCTCCAAGACAGAGCCATCATTGGCCCAAGTCTAAGCCCATCAGTGATGGTGGTAGCACCTCTGTGATAACATATATAAGAAGAGGGAAAAATACTTGCTGCACAACAGTAGCTGAAGAGACGAGTGAGAATATGTGAGAGAAACAACCTTGCAGACACTAAGGTCAGTGAAGATGGAGGGGGAATAAGTGCTCCAGGCACCAGAGCAGAGATTCCCCTGGTGAGGAAGGTGATTCCATGGTGAGGCAGGCTGCCCCCCTGCAGCCCATGGAGGTCCATGGAGGAGTAGAGATCCATCTGCAGCCTGTGGAGGACCCCATGTCGGAGCAGATGGATGCCTGACGAAGGCTGTGACCCTTTGGGAAGCCTGTGCTGGAGCAGGCTCCTGGTAGGACCTGTGGACCTATGGAGAGAGGAGCCCACACTGGAGCAGGTTTGCCGGCAGGACTTGTGACACTGAGGGGGATTCACGCTGGAGCAACCTGCTCCTGAAGGACTGCACCCCATGGAAAAGATCCATGCTGGAACATTTCATAGAGAACTGCAGCCCATGGGAAGGACCAACATCGAAGAAGTATGTGGAGGACTGTTTCCCGTGGGAGGGACCCCTTGCTGGAGAAGAAGAGTGTGAGTAGGAAGGAGTGGCAGAGACAGCGTGTGATGAACTGACTGCAACCCCTATTTCCTATGTCCCTGCACCGCTAGGAGGGAGGAGGCAGAGAAATCGGGAGTGAAGTTGAGCCCAAGAAGAAGGGAGGGGTGTGGGGGAAGGTGTTTTAAAATTTGGTTTTATTTCTCATTATTCTACTACAATTTGATTGATAATAAATTAAATTAATTTCTCCAAGTTGAGTCTGTTTTGCTCATGATGGTAATTGGTGAGTGATCTCTTTGTCCTTATCTCAACCCATGAGCCTTTCATCATATTTTTTTCTCCCCCTGTCTAGTTGAGGAGGGAGAGTGATAGATTAGCTCGGTGGGCACCTGGCATGCAGCCAAGGTGAATCCACCACACTTTTTCACAATGAGAACAGCCCAGAGAGGTTGTGCAGTGTCCACCCTTGGAAGTTTTTAGCAGTCAGTGTAAGAGCAATGGACCTTTACAATAGTGCTTCACTTTCACAACAGTACTTAGAAGTTTTGCTCAATCAACCATGCTGACCAATAACAGATACCACTAATCAGCAAGTCATCAAAAAATCTGAAGAATTAATGTACTTTTCTATAGGAAGTTTTGTTTGAAAGGGAGATAATTCCAGTATTATTTTGAGCTACAGATTAATTTTAAATATTGCAATATCTATGATTGAAGTGCCTCTCGGCTCACATTTAACTACCAAAGAAAGCACTTCCATATTTGAAAAAGTTTTTATTACATTTTAACCAATTTACTCCTCTAGAGCTATTCTTAATTGTCTCATTTTTACCGGATGCTCTAAACAAATGCTGAAAAAAGAAAAATACCACTTAAACAACAACAACAAAATATCAGAAACCATATTTTTTTGCTACAGTTCTAACAGTGAAATCTGTCAACAAAATTACATAAGTATATACTGTAATTCCACCACATCTCATTAATGATGATATTACCTTTCAACAGAATAATTCAGCAATATACTTCAGTATGCAGGTAGCTTTACATGCACTATGAATCAAAATGAAATAGGAAAGTTTATACAGAAGGAGAGAGCATCTGCTCCTTAAAGGGTATGTGGTCAAAGACCTTTTCAGGACAAAAAGATATAAGAAAATAAAGGAGCTATGAACAAGAATCTATATAGATGTAAACTTGATGGACAAGCAATGGGACAGTAAGAAGAACCATGGGTCATTCACACTAATTGATAAGGGTGTGTGGAGCATGAGGATGCTTATTTCACTATGATTGTCTGATCAAATGGGATGCTAGGGAAAAGGAGGATTTGGTGATGGCCGCTGAAGACAGATTGGAGTTGTGGGTGCCACTGGCCTGCAGTGTCAGCTGCTGGAGTTGATGTGGTCTTTAACTTCCAGCTACTGGGATGGGAAGAGTGAGTGTCCCAAAAAACAGCTACAGAGAGGAATGAGAGTAAGTCAAGTGAGTGAGAGGCTCAGAGCCAGCATCTGGAGCAGGATCATGGGTCACAGCCCGTGTGTCAAGTGCCAGCTGCTGGGTATAAGTGTCTGTACCTTCCCCAAACTGAATGTGCGTGGGGTGTGCATGTGGATTCACTGGCAAACTCCATGCTGGACTATCGAAGGATTAGAGACCTTCCAGTCTGGGCAGGGTTATTGGAGAGTCTGTACTGGTATGCCCAAGGGTTTTAGCAGATGCTGAATTAAGCCCACAGACTGGAGAGTTTATTGTTAGAGGCGTGATTTTTAGCTGGTCAAAGGACTTTAAAGAAGAATATGAAGATACTTTCACATCTGTACCTAGAGCAATGATAAGAATAGAATTAATTAGGGATGAACACATTTTCTCAGCTGGTACTAAAGAGTGTGAAGAGAAAAGTTGGTCAAAAAATCTGTAGAAACAAACAACAGATAAAGGAAACAAATATAACATGGCAAAAAAAAAGCTTGACCCATTTCTAGCCCAGTAACTAATTCTATGGGAGTTTTTTATGTTTTAATAGAGCCAGGATTAGACTGACAGGAGCTCTGAAGAGTAGAACAAGACTATTCTCCCCTTTGCCTGCAACTATCAGCAATCCAGCTACTAATTTTATATAGTGTTTATGGTCTGATTGCTTACACTTAAACTAACAATGTGCTCCAGGAGAAGAAAGAAAATTAATCTGTCTGTTTTGATTTCTTTCACAGTATTGAAAAAAAAAAGTCATTGTCAGTTGTTGTCTAAAAGAAAAATAAAAAGAAATCAGTTTTTCTACCAAGCCTTCCATGTTTTAATACAGTGAATAACACTTCCTTTAAGAACGATTTTTGGCTGCTAGTGTGAACGCAAGCTCTCGAAAGATTTAAGTAGAATCTCATTAGGTTAGTTTAGTGATAGGTGTAATATATATATATGGTATTCTTTACTTGCATCATGGACTGTATCTATATAAAGTGCTCTTTCTTTAAATAAAGGTAAAGTAAGCAAGGAGCTTGAGCTCCACAGTACTTAACTATTACTTCAGTATCTCTACTGCTTTTGGATCACTCCAGCAAGTTCTTCCCAAGAAAATTCTGACATGGAGTGAGCTAATTTAAAGCAATGCTCGTGTGAGCAGGTCCATGTTGCTTCATCATGAGCTTGTTCGGGTTTTTTTGTGGAATAACTTACTTAGCTATGCAGACAGTATCTATACAATAAAGAAAACGAGCCACTCCCTGTCCTCTGGCTGTGAGGGCAAGTAATTTGGCATAATATGTCTCTCCTCACAATGTCACTAAAATCTATCATCTCCTTAAAATAGGGTAGCTTCACTGATACTGCTAACTGGAAATATCTTCTATCATGCCCTATACCCATGCCCAGCATTGACTGGCAGTTTTGCCAGGCATGCAGCAAGATCATTACAGAAAATGGTTCCATAAAATGAAGAATATTGCAAGCCAGTTTTTAAGCCTGTTCAGTTTATATAGATATTTTATGACGACCTGCTAAGGCCGTTATAGTTTGTGCTCTGAAGAGTTAAATATTGTCTCTTGGGGAGTGTTTAGTGGGTGACCAGAAAGTTTGGATGTGATGCAGACATATAGATGTCGAAAGACTGGAGTGCTTTTCTATCCAACCAGTCACTAGTACTCATTTCTGCTTTTCCTGATCTTTGCAGCCTGACTGATTATATAGATCATTTTATTGCAGGGGACAGTACAGCAGATCAGAGACTCACTAAAAAATTGAGCATTTATAGCTGAGAGGTTTCATTTCAAAGCCACTTCCAGATGACCCAACAGTTTAGGTCAAGGATCCTAGGTAGTAGGACAGGGAACTAGTCAAAATCTATATGTCTCTAGATATATATTAGTCCACACTAGTACTATAGACCTCTTACACTTAGGTGAACTTCTGAACTTCCTCTTTTAGTTCATGTACAACTCTGAAGAGTAATTTTAAATATATATGTATCATAATGGCATATGAAACACTCAAGGTTTGATATCTAAGTTCTGCTTTGCGTTGTCCTTCATCTGGCTTAACTTTAAAAAAACCTGCTCATTTTAAGTCTGTCTGAAGTTTAGAGCAGATAGCAAAATTGCCCATCTTGCTAATAAAATTTAAGCTGTTACAAGATAAGGGAGGACAGAATGCAGAAGATTTAGGAAAATAAATCAATTTAATCATTCAGAAATGTAAATCATAGAGTTGTAATACTCATTCTGAAACTTCTTAACAATCAGTTACTAAAATAGCTGCAGCTTCTTAAAACTGATCAAAGCTAAACCCTGTACTCTCCAAATTTTTAATCTAATACTGTGCATCCTACCTATCACCTGTTTCTCTTTGCACAACAAAATTTTACCAATGATTAAGAAAACTCTGTATACATACCAGTAATTAACCCTTCTGTCCAGTACTTTCAGTTAGCAACAAAAGCCAAATTAGTTTCCTAAAAATTCATACTTAAAACATAACAAAACACTGAAAATACTGATCACACTAGCTCGTTTCCACCTGAAAATATGTCAAATTTACTCATGCCATTTCATCACACTGTAATGAGTTAAATATATTTCCGCACTGGCAAGTACTGAATTCCCACAACTGTTCTTATATAAAATGGAAATTTTATATAGAATTATGATTCTATCATTCTATGATTTCTTTCAGTATTTGCTTGATTTCACAGGTCATTCTTCACCCATTGTCAGTACTGGTCTTCTACTTCACACGTCCTACTCTGGCACACAATGTTGTGCAACAGCAAGTAATACACTGTCACTCCTTTGGAAAAGAGATTGTATTATGAAAGACTCTGCAACTCTGCCACTGAAGGTAATAACACTCCTTTATCCTATTCTGAGGACTGTCTACATGAATCTGAGTCATTGACTATATGATTTAGTTATCTTCTTACTACAATTCCAAATACGAATGTGTAGTTTCTACAGTGAGATAAATTAAAATTTATCAACTTTTAGTTTATCTAAAGAAATGTTTTGTAACTGACATGCAAGCAACATTTAGTTAATTCAATTGACTTCCCCTGCAAACACCCTGAGAGGGGGCCTCTTTGTTAGGGAGTCCTTGGGGAAAGGATCTGTTTTTCTTCATTAGCAGGTGCCAGGAATGAGCTCCCTACTCAATGACAAGGGAGGTGATGTGCTTTGCATCCAAGAAAACTCCTCCTTGGTTCAGCTAAAGAATATGACGAGTAAATGTTAATGGAATAAGTAATATTTATTTACTTACAGTTTAGGTGTACCTGGTAAGTACAGATACTCTGTTTCAAAAATTTGTATTCTAATGTATTCATATGCATGCCTAATTTAATGCTACAGTGTTTTGTACATTTCTTTTCAATTACAGACTTTGAAACTACTCACTCAAAGGCAAATCTTTGTAGTTCTTTTTGTTCATAAAAGTCACTTAAAGAGGGAACTTGAAAACATCATTAACTGCAATTCTTCCTTGATCCTTTCATCCCTTCAGAGCTTATTTAAACTTCAAAGTCTTCACCCATTCAAATGATTTAAAGAAGTGCTCTGAAGTTGCACAAGATACATGACAACCAATAAAATTTCTTGTAGTGTGATCTTTCGTCTTTGTGAAATTTCCTAGACAGGTATGATGGAGAAAACCTTTAATATCTGAAAGAAGAGACTCATGTTAGTATTAATTTTTGAAAATGCAAGATGGACCTTAAGTAAGCAAATACTCTGATTACATTTTTTATTTCAGCCTTCTAAGTAGCTATTTATCATGTTGGCAATATTTGATATATTGGGATTTTTTTTTTTCAGCATGGTCATATGCAAACACAATCTCCAATGGCTAAGTTCATAAAAACACAATGGAAAGTAGAACAGTGACATGATTCACCATGACTGGATTGATTCTTTTTTGGCTTAATAAAAAAAAAAAAAAAGGCTAATTGCATAGCCTCACTCTCCTACCTATCTTATTTCTCACATCTTTTAAAGTTCATTATTTACTTTGTATTTCCATGTTTATCCTTTTTTTCAGTCACTTCCCCTTATAATTAGCAAAAAAGAAAAGTGACATGACAGTATTAAAAAAAAAAATCCTTACATTTTTAGGATTAATTAAATTTCTGGAATCACATAAAGATAAGACCTTCATTTTCATTGCCTTTTAAATGATTTGTAGACCTTCCTCATAGCAAAGAAGAGGTTGAAAAATTGGACCATAAGGTATCTTAACAACTAAAATGGGCTCTGGTCTAAAAAGAGGAAAAAAAATTACTACCAATTACAAGGCCCTTAGCTTGGATTGGTACTGCAATAGCAGTGAGCTAGTTCTTAATGACCATCATTAACAAGCAGCTTCTCAGGGGTGCTGGAAGAGAATAAGAACCCTCCCTTCCTGCACTGTGACCATCCTTGAGGAGTGAGGAGGCTGCCTGGATGACACTATTCTTCCTATCTTCAAATAATGTAAAAGAGTCTGTGAAGGTATGTGGTATACATCATCCTTGGTAATTTGTTTATTTACTTGCATTGTTTAGTCTCTTGTAAAGCTTGTGAGAACTTGGTTTGCAGAACAAGCGAGTTCCAATGGGGTGAGTATGCCACAGCCTCTGAAAGGGCATTGTAAGCTTTTTCCTCAGTGTAAACTTGAAGCTCTAATGTTCTTGAAATTAATATTTTTTAATGTTATGTTATACAAACTCAGCAATATATAAGACTGTAATTCCAGTATATGTATAGTTCCTATCATTTTATATATAAAAACTTCAGTGCAACCACTCTCTCTTTAGTTAAGAATTACAATTAATTCTCATTAGTCTCATTGATCATTACAGACTGAGCTCTAGTCATATTCCTAAGAAGGTTAGAAAAAAAGACAAACTAGGATGGATCAGTTTTGTCAGAGTGCGATTCCTGACTGTGACACCCAGCTACATTCCATCTTCTATTTAATCTATTTCATAATGACTTAGTTTAGAAACTCCTCCAAAAATTTGCAATGTTACCCTAACGTGGCTGTATCTTTCTCTAGCTCTTGTTTTTTCAATGCAGTTGCTGTATTGTCTAGTGATAATTACTCATTCCACTCCCAAATTGACAACATTATTGAACATTCTTGTTATCTGTGTTTCAATTTCATTTATTAAAATGTACATTGTGTTATGTGAGGTGCTCCATATGAGGAAAAAGAGGAGAGGAGGAGAGACAGAGGAGTATAAATCAAATGTTCCACATTTCTATACTCCTTTTCAAGCTGTGCTATGGCTCTGGAATCAATAAATGATCTCATCAGTGGCATATAACTGTGCAAGAAATTTCTCATACTCTAGTCCTAAATTTGTCAGGTTAGTTGTCAGCCTAGTGCAAGTGTTGCTGCCATCTTTGCAGAGCATTTCCTTGTTTTGTTGTTTCACTCTAATACTTTGATCTGAGGCCTTTTTCTCAGCAAAATATATTTCACTATCTTATAACTAATTTACTAGTTGAAGGCACAGGAATATAGGCCTTCTTTACAATAATGATAAAAGCAGCTCTAGACTACTTTCTTTGTACAAATCATCATGTACACCAGCCATTTCTACCATTGAAACTGGACCTTAGACAGCATCCTCATTTTTATTTTCTAATACTCTGCTGACACCTTCTGGAATACAAAACTATTTTGTAACTTTATAGCAGACTTGTCTAGTGATAATGATGAAGTCAATAGAAAACATCTGATCAGTTTTCACTGATTTCAAAGTATCAAAAACATAGAATAATTAGGAATACATAATAAAAAGAACTTATCTAGATTGAGAGGAGCAAGTTTCAGGAAAACAACTATATTACTGCTACTGCTAATATCTATAATATTTGATGCCGTTCATAAAAAAGCTAGCTACTGGAGTCAAGGGATTAAGGCAAAATCTCTGATCTCTTTTTAAATTTGAATAGAGTTTAAAATTAGGAACAGGACATCCTTTCAACATCTATCTCATCTTCCCCATTTGATTTCTCTTTATTCTTTATTCAACATCAATGTATCTGAAGGTGGAAGTCTTGAAGCACATAAAGTTTCACCACCTGAGTGTAAGCATGACCCAGTTATCCATGACCTCTACATGAAGCTGTCAGATACAACAGAAGATTTATGGGACACCTTAATCCTTCTGGAGTTGCAGCTGGAGGCCAGGTATCCAATTCCTAAAATTACAACAAATACTTGTATTCAGGCTACTGAATGCCCTTGTTGCCATATTCAAAGACAATTTCACTGACATCTAGTTGACTTTCATCCTTAATGACTAAGATTAAAAAAGCAAGTTTCTTCTATTAAAAAAAATGTAAGTAGTAAAAAGAACATGTGATTCATAAAGGCAGTGTCTCAGGTTCCTGCCGTTGATGCAGTCACAATAATAATACAGTGGAACAATTATGAGAATTCTTTTTTGCTTTTTTGGTTTTTTTTTTTTTTGACAAAGTGTTGTTAGTTTTTAACATTTTTTTTTTATTCTATGGAGTTTTTTAAACATGAATGTATTTACATGCACTGTTTAAAATTCTGACAGAATAGATTTCCATTGGAAAACAATAATTCAATTAAATAATAATATATTTTAAAAAATCACATGAATAAACAGGAAATCATTAAATTACTTACTTCGACTTTGTGTAGTAAAACCACACTCTTCATTATAATTACATTGGATCCAGTTACCTATCAAACAAAAAAATACATCTACACAATCAAACAAGGCTGCAGAGACCTAGGGGCTGAAGTAAAGGGGGCAGTCCATCACGTTACTTTCTACTCAATGCTGCCAGTCAGAAGTAAGGGCAGGCAGAAGCAGGGGTATCACACATATCAGCACCTGGCTGCATAGCTGGTGTTGTCAGTAGGGTTTTGGCCTCCATCACCATGGAAATACTCTTCAAAGACTGTGGGTTACTACCTCAGAGAGATGAGATCCACTTATCAAGTAGGGGCAATGATATCTTTGTTAATAAGCTAACTTACTTATTGGAGTGAATTTCATATTATTTTGAGAGCATTGTCCAAAGACTGAAGACAAGCAATGACCCAGGGGACAAGCTGAAAGTGCCACGGGGGCAGCTCCCACACTCCACTTAAAGACAAGGGACAAATATCATATCATCTCAAGTGCCTGTATACCAACATTCATATTCTAGGAAGCAAACAAGAAATGTACACTCTCCATGTGCAGTCTTAGAATTATGGTATCTTTGGAAGCAAAGAAATTTGGTGAGATAGCTCATGTGACTCGAGTACTGTAATGAACAGTTGCAGGCTACTCAGGAAAGACAGAAAAAAAAGTAGAAGAAGAGGGATTGTGCTCCACCTAAAAGATTAGCTTGACCATCCAGAGATTAGCTATAGACCAGAGGACAGATCTGTAGATCAGATGGTCTGATTTCAGAAGACTGGAGATATTGATACATGAGTAAGGGTTGAACCAGATGATCGTCAGAGGCTCTCTCCAACCTAGATTTCTGTATGATTCCATTGTCATATGCTATTATTAGTGGAAAATGAATAGTTCCTGAAAGGAAAATTTCACAGTGGGACAGATTGGGAACGTAACTCACTGGGAAATGTTGTCGTGAGTGATGCAGGATTGTTCATGTGAGTAACTCCTTCAGCTGGATTCATTAATGTGGCTCTTACTGACATAGATAAGGTGCAATGATATAAAGCAGCCTTTTCTCCTTTAATAGTTGAAGGAAATTTAAAAAATAGTTCAGAGGAAACTGAGGTCTCAATTTGTATTGGTTTATAATCTTTGTGAAGAGAACTGGTGATATAGGAATCTAAGCGATACTATGCATGTTTGGTTTTTTTTTTTCTTAAACAGCGTAAAACTAATATCCATGAAGCTCAATTTGTTATTTAGCAGTTTGACAAGATAATTTCACAGAAACTAGAAAATGATATGGTTAAATCCTTAAAACTGTCACTAGAAACTGAGTGTATAGACTCCAATATTGCTCCATTCATTTAAGATTATAAATACTTTTCAGAGTTGTTATTTAAACTATGAGATAGCCTAGAATGGAATTCTCTTTTGTTGTTGCAGTGATTATATACTTGGAAGAATGTGTATCACCTTTATGTTTCTGAGTGAAGTTTTGTTAGTTACTAAAGAACACTTATTACAGAATTTAGTGAAAAACTTTCACATGAAACAGACTGTAGTCTACATCTTCTAAAAGCATAGAAAATCATTACATGGGGAATGGATTTTACATATATAACCAGTTCTTATCTATTGCAATAAGAACTCTCCAATATTGATAAAGACTGCCAGTCAGCCAACCAGGCATATGAGACACAGATAGTTCCACCAATAAAACTGTTGTAAAATTTTAATCAAAAGTCCTAGCAATGACAGGAAGCACAGAAATTTGTTTGGGTTGGACGGGACCTTTAAAGGTCATCTAGTCCAACACCTGTGCAGTGAGATGGGATACCTTCAACCAGATCAGATTTCCCAGAGTCCTGTCCAACCTGGCCTTCAACATCTCCAGGGATGGGGTATCTACCACCTCTATGGGCAACCTGTTCCAGTGCTTCACCCTTGTTATAATAAAAATTTCTCCCTTGTTTCAGAGAACGTTGTCTGGCTTGTTACTGCTAATATCCTCAGAAAAGCCTTATGGCTACACTCTCTCAAACATCAGACCAAACCTGGGCAGACTATTTTGTTCCTGCATGTCCTTCTGATAGTAGAACAAGTTTCCTTTCAGGACTTAAAGGGGCACTATAAGAAAGATGGGGACAAACTTTTTTCAGCTGGGCCTGTAGCAATAAGATAAGGGGTAATGTTTTTAAACTAGAAGAGAGTAGATTTAGACTAGGTCTAAGGAACAAATTTTTTACAATGCGAGTGGTGAAACACTGGAACAGGTTGCCCAGAGAGGTGGTAGATGCCCCATCCCTGAAGATGTTCAGAGTCAGGCTGGATGGGGCTCTGAGCAACCTGATCTTGTTGAAGGTGTTCCTACTCACTGCAGGGGAGTTGGACTAGATGACCTTTAAAAGTTCCTTCCAACCAAAACCATTTTATGATGCTATGAAATTGCAACCAGCACTGTTCTTTCTGGATGCAGAAGAAGGGTGCAAAGGTGCTCTGCCATGCCTATGGGAGATATAAAGGTGCTGCACAAGGAGTAAAGAAGATTTAGAAGCAAAACCAAGAATCAGTATCTTTAGCTACTGCAGTAAAAAAAAAAAAAAGGGTAGGACAAGGACTCTCTCACTTATTGCCAGTTCTGTATTAGTTCATCGTTCAAACACTCCCTAGCATGGTTGTGGCCCCTTCCAACTCTCAGACTCCTAGAAAACACCAAAGTAGTGCCTGCGGACATGTGTGTGTGCCCATTGCCTGTCATATTAGACTGGGAAAAAGAAAAAAAATCTTCTTTAAGAGGAAAGAAAGGGTTTTGTTGTTGTTGTTGGTTTGTTTTTTTTTTTTAGTTCAGGCCTATTTACAACTACAACTAAAAACATCCCATCAGACGAGGACATCTACAAAAGTCCTGGTTTACAATCGTCCACATAATGCCAAGAAAAAAAAAATCAGAAAAAAAAAAAAAGTTAAAACTCACTCTTTCCACTAATCTAAGCATGATTGTGTATAGACAGAAATTGGTGATAAGGTGTGAAACTACAGATAACTGTAAATGAAAATAATGCAAAATCCATATTTTAACTGTCTGTATTCTTAGGTATGGGTAATAAATACCCAGAAGATTTTTTTTTTTTTTTATACTAGATATTCTTTTTTATCATAATTTTGGTTTGGTTTGACTGGTTTTTTTCCTCAGAGAAGATAGCATATACCCTAAGTGTAGCAGATGGATTATACCCTGAGTGTAATAGACAGGTTATACCCTGAGTAGAACTTTCTTGCTGGCTTAGAGATAGTTCATGGCTCTCAGGTTATTTGTCTGCAGAGGTACTAATGCTCTGAAGCTTTGTAATCTGAAGTCTGCAAATCCTGGTTTTCCATGAGTTATATTTGTCTACATCTCCCTATCAGATGCAGAATAATATTTTCTTGGCATGGCAGGCTTTTAATTAATAAAGTATTCTGAAAACACTGTGCAAGCTAATCAAATAACTTATCCAATATATTCAGTTATATAGTTTTTATAGCTGCAGAGGGAAAAAAAAAAAAAAGTGAAAATCCTTTAAGGACACTGCCCAAGCAACATAAAGGCATTTTTTCCCTATAGTTTTTCAAATTTCAGTGTTTCCTCACTTTTTAGCCTAAAGAGACCTTTTGAAGGTAGTCTCTTCCTTGAGGCCATAGATCATCCAATATCCAATGCTATTATAAAACTAAACTGTTCCTCCAGGTGTCAGGAAAAAATAATAAAAGAGACAGGCAATGAACATCTGTCCTTTATCTAACCTCTGACCTTTTTCTTTAGGGCATCAGATCCTCTCACACTCTTCTAAATCACTTGGGTTCATACTATGAATGTTGGCCTTTTTAGTGGTAATGAATTTTTCATCTCTGAACAGCTATCCTTTGAAAGCTGTTGGCAGAGTTCATTGTTCACAAGATGAGCCAAATACGTCTCCAAGTCAAAATTAAGAAGCCAAATTTTTCTTAATGAAGGGTACCAAAAATATTCAATGAAGCAGTAGTACCACTTGATGGAGCCATTATCAAGTTGCCAGCTAAAATTAAGGAGGGGTAGCTGTAGCTGTCAAGAGAAAACAGAATCTACTCAATTTTCCTATAGCCTGGCCTACTTAACAGTGGATTACATCATCCTGCCTATGTTGTAATAAATCTTTGTACTTTTATCATAATAAAATATAATTTAGTTTGCTATGTGAGAATGTTCTGGGAGAAGCCCAGAGTGTTGTGGTTTCTTGGTTTGGTTTTTTTTTTTTTTTTTTT
>JAAGAY010014672.1:5597-30533 GCA_011801015.1 Ardeotis arabs
CCCACTGTCCATGTCACCGACAAAGATGTTGAACAGGGCTGGGCCCAACACGGACCCCTGAGGGACGCCACTCGTGACCGGTCTCCACTTGGACATCGAGCCGTTGACCATCTCTCTCTGAGTGCGGCCATCCAGCCAGCTCCTTATCCACCGAGTGGTCCATCCATCAAACCCATGCCTCTCCAGTTTAGAGAGAAGGATGTCGTGCGGGACAGTGTCAAAAGCTTTGCACAAGTCCAGGTAGATGACATCCGTTGCTCGTCCCTTGTCCACCGATGCTGTCACCCCATCATAAAAGGCCACCAAGTTGGTCAGGCATGATCTGCCCTTGGTGAAGCCGTGTTGGCTGTCACCAACCACCTCCTTGCTCTCCATGTGCCTTAGCATGGTTTCCAGGAGAATCTGCTCCATGACCTTGCCAGGCACAGAGGTGAGGCTGACCGGCCTGTAGTTACTTCTTTTAAAAAAATTGTTTAAGGTTTGAATTAGCTTCTGTCTTCAGCAACAAATGGACTGTCTGAGCTTTTCAGCTAAGATAACTTGATTTGGCATAGACATCCCACCTATTGAATGCCTTCTTCCCTCCTCCAGTAGTATTTGGAGTTTTGATCCTTTAAGATGTAATATTTTTTTATTGAACCACTAGCCTGTCTATTATGTCAAAAGATGATTCAAACTTTTAAAGTGTACTCAGCAGGGAATACTGAAGAAAATAGGTATTGAGAAGATGAGTGAGAAAAAAAACACGGAGGGTATCATTTATCACTGCTGAAACTCATTACTGATGTGAAAGAGATCTGTGAAGAGCTGAGCATTTCTACTAGAAAATGTCAGAATCCTGTTTAGGTGAGATTTGTAACAATACATCTGATGAAAATGAATGTTTATTGCTACTGTACTGTGGTAAACCTGATGCTACGAAGAAGCACACTACAAATATACCCAGAGCAGTGACCATTGTCTCCCCAGTCCCATCCCTTCAGATATCGGATGTTCATCTTGCGTAGATGCATGGGCCACAGACCCTCAGGAATGTCTGCTCTACTGTGGAGCACCTTCTGCTCCTCCTTCTGCTTTACCCTTCATCATCTCTGCTGTTTTCATCACCTCCTCCCTGTCTCCATGTTCCCTCCTCTCTCCCGTGTTTTCTGCTATTTCTTAAACACGCTTTCCCTGAGGCTCCGCCATCTTGGCTGCGGGGCTCAGCTGTGCCCTGCCGTGGATGGGTTGGAGCCTGCTGGAACCGGCTGTGTCCGGCCCGGGGCAGCCCCGGCCTCTCCTCACAGAGGCTGCCATGCAGCCCCTACTGCCAGCACCTTGTGACATGCACCCATTAGCAAATATAATGTTATTTGTTGTTGTTGTGGGTTGTTTGGGGTTTTTTTAAGAGTATGCCAAGAATATTAAAGCAGTTATGTTATTGGAAAACTGTTCCAATTCAACCTTGCTATTTTAAAGAAGCAGAAAATTCCTCAGGAGAATCACAGTTTTGACAAAAGATGGGGGAGATAACTGCATGTGTGTACTCACACACAGACACAGAAATGCAAGACGCAATATTGGTATTGCTGATGGAGATAGCATGCTGTTGGAGAATTAATACCAGGCCATCCTGAAAATACAGTGTTTCTCATTTATAAGGATGGTGTTAGTTCTTCTTTGTGTTCGTCAGAGAATATTGACAAACAAACAAGTGTCCACGACAATATTTTCTGCATTGTAGTTACTAAATTAAATAATGAGACTAGGTACGTATTTTTATATACAGTCCCTCTCCCTGTGCCACACAAATCATCCAGAGTGGTAGATCCTGGCAATATAACTTTCATCAATGGAAAAAAACCAAAAATTAATGAGGATAAGTTCTCAGGTGTTAAAAAGCCAATAAATATCTTTCTGGTGCTATCTTTTTAGTTTACTGTCATTTTTCAGTCTAGGAAGTGTACGGGGGAAGTGTACTGCCATGTCAAGAAAAAACATTCAGTTCAGCTGTACAAGTTCCTATGGAGTATGAAATAGTCTCATGAAAATAATCAGAGTTTTTCCCTCCTAAATCAAATTTGTATAGGAAAATGACCCTTGATTAGCAATGTCCGTGCAGTGTTTTGATTGTAGAAAACAACTTTAAAGTACCACATTAATGTGACTGCCAGTTAAGCTAAAAAATAAACACAGATGCCTTAAAAATAAGGCATTTGAAGAAATGTTTCCCATTCCTGAATAAGGAATCTCTTAGATGTATTAATTTCTGAAGTGAACATAGAGCTTTTCTGTGCTTTAAATGAATTGAAATTGATGTGTTCTTGAATGATTTGAGATGTACGCTTGTGTGCATGAATGTGATAAAAATAACCACATAGAGAACATAAATGCTTGAGTAATGCATGTTGTAATCGTAATGTTTAGCTTTAGCACTCACAAAATGATTGCACTATACATGAACGGAAGGACATATTTTTAAATTTGTGGCCAAAATGGACTGCAGTCAAATTTGAGCTAGCTAAAGCGTTTGGAAAAAGTTCAGGTAGTTGGCAAGTCATAAGCTGGCTGTTAATGAATGCAGGATATACTGCCATCTTCTTCTGGGCATGTGGATGATTCTGTCTGTACTTTCATTTTAGATAAGTTTTTGGATAATATATATGTTTACTTGGTTATATTCCTCTCAAACACCCACCCTCCCATCCCCAAGTTCTGTTTTTAAAAGAAAAATATCTGTCTGTTGTTCTGGCAAAGAGTCTATTACGTATTTCACATCATGGTGGGTGTGGCGTGCTGTTTGAAAATTGCATTCTGATGAGAGTTAGTACGTGTTGGCTTGGCAACAGTTTTTTAATTTAATTTTTTCCATCCTAGATGTTGTGAGAATATATAATCTAGATGCTCCTACTCCTAGGAAATCACTTCTGAAACGTGAACATTTCTCATGTGCTCTAAATATGGGACATTTTCACAAATCATTGCATCTGATGAACAAGGTTCTCTGTGACATCTGCGAGTCATTGGCGAGCCCCAGTCCTAGAGATCTGGGGTTTTTTTTCCTCCCTCCCCTCTCTTAAACTGTCAAATGCAATATAGTAGGGAACTAACGCCTCTATCAGACCAGCTTGCACTTAAATTGTAATGGATTGATTGGCCTGCGCTCAGGCTAACAACCATTCTCACAAGTTGCTATTTTTGTGGTTTTTGCCTAGATGAGCCAATAGAGCTTTTGTAACTAATGTGCATTTACATGGATTTTTTCCTCAGTTTTTTTCCCCCTCTGTCTTTTAAATAAGGTAAAAATCAATGTAGCTTTCTGAGCTCTTTTTCAAAGGATGCAGTATCTCTGCTGTTTGCTTTCTGTATTGTAGTGCTACCATAGTGTTTGTGGTCAAACATCAGTCACTGTTTCCCACTGAGAAGATTTTGCTCCTGAAGTTGGGCTTGGCCCACCATGACCGATCACCCCATGGGCAGGGAGCTAGCAAGAGCAGTTACTGTCTCTGTTTGCTCTGCGGGGTGCTGTGAGCTGGTGAGATCCCCTTTGCACATCACTTCTCTGTAGCACCAAAAATAATTTATAACTAGAAGACTTATTTCTATGTTCACTTCTGGCTAAAAACAACACAGTATCTTGTATATGTGTTTTGTGTTTGGGTTTTTTTTTTTTTTTGACAGCTCCTTAGCACTTTCCAGCTGATGACTCACGCAGTTCTCCATTTCCAGGCTATTTAGTCAATTTGATGGCTCTCGGGTAGCCACTGATGTGGGCTGTCATTGTGATCTGACATTTCCTTGGTGGAGCTAACAGGAAGTCTGCTTCTGTAAAGGCCATGAAATTTGAGACCCCCTGCTTGCTTTTCTTATAAATCTGAGAATATTGATTCCTCCAAAGCCTCTCTACAAATGCCAAAGGGAGTGGAAAAAAATCAGAGATTTTCTTCCTCACTCCCACTTTTTTCTTATCTATGTTTCTCTCAACCTGCTCAAGTTGTTTAGCCGTGTGGGTTTCTAACAAGGTTCTCTTTACAAGTCCTTGAGAGAGATTCTATGAAGCAATAAGATGTGACAGTTCCTTGCAATCATTTAAGGAAATTAAAAAAAAAAGAAATATATATATATATTAATATACTGCTTCTTTTTGTAAGTACCTTCAAGCTAGGGACATGCACAAGCCACTTAGAAACATAAATATCCCTTGTAGCAGGGTTAGTTTTGGCAGCAGCAAAGAAAGATGCTGTGCTGATGTTCGATGTCCAGGCTTGCATTTGATGAAAGAAGGATGACAAAGAAATAAGGGGACAAAAAAGTTTTAATTAAATGTGGTGTTTTAAGGGTGATCCGATGGCTTAGATCCTGTCCAATGACTCAGCAACTTGAAATGGGTTGTGTGTAGTGAGTAAGGAGGAAAGCATCCTTGATGTTTTTATCCCCTGCTTCCTCGGGGATAACCAGGAGTGATGAAGGCTCTCTGTTAGGAGTACAAGCGGTGTTATCTCCAGCAATCTAATATGATTCTCTTGACGTTACACAGTGCTTTTCTTAACCTCAGAGTACTGAATAGTACATCCCAATTGATACAGAGCAGTACTATCAGGTATGTTTAGTAGTTCTCTTATTTTTCTAGTAAGTGTTATGGGATAAGGCAGCTTTCCCCTACGAAAAAAATGGTACCAAAGAAGTAGAGGGCAAATGAAAGCATAGTGGATTTTGGTTTTAATAATTTGTAACAGCATGGAGTTATATTTGCTTCTACTAGCTTTGAATATGACCTAGTTTTTCCACTCAGAACAAATTAATTATTGCTAATGGGAATTACACTACCACGTTTTTCCATTATATGTAAAAATTGAGCTATTGTGCATACTCTAGCAGGACTTATTTGAATTACTTATGCAAGTCCACAGTAGACTTTTTTTTTTTTTCTTTTTCCCCAAAGTAACCAGACAGGTTAACATGGTGACAGGATGTAGAATATTTGCCTTCCTATTTGTTTTCAGTGATTTTTTTGGATCACGATCTCAAACTTTTGTTTTCCTCCTTATCCCAGATGAGTGCCAGGAACATTATTTCTAACTTATTGTGGGACAACCCTGGTTCAGTCTTTCCTGTTGCAGCAATTTTGGTCTATAAAAATAAATACTTACCAAGACTTTTAACTTTTCTCTTTTTCACCTGCAATCTTTCACTAAACATAGACAAGGTTTGAAGTTGGGTCATTGTCATTTTTGTGTTTTGAATGGTTTTCATAGCAAAGCCTTTAGATGTATTGGTTTTGTTCCGATGCAAAGCAACAGAGGTTATTGAAATCTCAAAATATGTGGCCAAGGTAAATTGTATCCCATTTAATTCTAAATTCAATATCTATTTTCACTTTCTAATGAATAAAGCTGTGTATGCTCCTTTGTGGTCCCTGCTTAACAGTGTGTCTGTCTTGTAAACTAGTAGAGCAAAGAAATTTCAGTTCAGGAAAGAATAAAAGCAAAGTGGAGCTAGAGGAAGTACAGGGTAGATTCCTGTAAGTGCCCAAAATGAGGCTTTTCAGATTTATATTTTTGTTTTTAGTATGGTGAGAAATGTCCCTAATTTCTGTAAAAGAGTATTTGGCATGGGAGCAAAAGATTTGAAGAGTTTGATTTTAAGATATAATCCTTGAAACATTTTATCATTTTAATTTCTTTTTTTTATGTTCAGGCATTTTACTGTCTTGTTTTCATTTCCTGTTTGCCTGACAGGTTTTCAGTTGGGTTGGGCTTTGGGGTTTGTTTTGTTTTGTTTTGTTTTTTGTTATTGTTGTTGGTTTTGAATTTGAATAACACAAAGTTAGGTGTCTTGCACAATTCCTCTGACTCTTTCTGACAATCTATAAAATGGCAAAATATTCATTAAACATCAAATCCTGTTGTGCATTATTTTAATTTTGTAATGTCATCTACCCTAAATTAATTTTAAATAATACACATTTGTCTTTCAAAATCTATATAAAATATCACCACAGGATTATTTATATTGCTGGATCTGAAGAGTCTGTATCAGGGGTTTTTTGTGCATGGATTTCAGAGGGACATCTCATTTACATTTGAAAATAAGATTATGAGACTGTGGCTCTAGAACAGAGTGTAAATTTTTGATTTGTCAAATGCTCTGTGACTATCTGCAGAAAAGGAATAAATTACCTTGCTGTTCTCACAGCTCTCAACAGGGTAAGGCTAAATACCCGAATTACAATAGTAGCAATGTGCATTTGCCCTATCTCACTTCAGTGCCATATCATTTGTCCTTAAGAGGAGCAAGACAATTGCAACTCCTTTCCCTTAAGATGCTTGCTGGATATGTGTTCCATATACCTTCTCAGCAGTCTACTAAAGAGAGCTTGGATGATGTGGGATTTCACGCCTGTGTGCAGTTAGACTTCTTGGTTTGGCTGCTGAAAAGAAGAGATTAAAAGAATAAAATAAGAAAAAAAAAACCAAAAACCGACTTTATTCCAGTAGATGAAAAGTATCTGCTCTACCTGAGGCAAAATGGTTTGTCTGAAGTTTTTGTAAGAAATAGCAAGGGAGGTGTGGATCTAGATTCACAGAATTCCTAAGAGAGGAAATTTTCTTCTTTTACATAATAGCTGAGTGATTTGTGCATGCAGTCAGAATATAGGAGACATAAATTATTTTCTACCACAAAAAAATTTCAAGTTCTGTCTCTCATAATCACTCTACTATAAGGACAGGGTGTCTGATGGGAGAATAGCAGGCTGCTGGACCCCTGGCTTACAGTCCTTGTTCCATTACAGGGACTGTTTGACAGCCTACACAAAGTGAAATGGCCTGAGAGCCAGTCTGGGGCTTCACCACCCAGTATATTCCTGTCTGACTCCCTTGGACTGGGGCACATGAGGTGGTGTTAAGTAAAGAAAAATACTAGGTCTAAATCCTCCACATCCTGAATGATTGCTTTAAACACTTATGGGTTGATTGCGTGTGTAGGCATTACTCACAAGTGGTAAGTCTCTCCAAGTAAGCAGGGCAACAAAAATTGCGTTTTCCAGCAAGCTTACAATAAATGAAAAAAATCTTCCCAGTACTGTAGACCCTCAAAAAATTTCTGCATTTGGGTTGCGAGGGCTGTGTAACATAAAGGAAAAGTAATTTAGCACTGTGGCATAGCAAGTGGGTAAAGAGAAAGGTTTATGAGCCCAGATTCAGGTGAACCGATTTAATTCTGGAAGTTGAAGGCATCAGCAGCCTTCTGGAGGAAAAACAGGTGACTTTTGCTTGCAGAGACAACTGTCGGTAAGAGTTATGCAGAGGTCCTGTCTTAAGTCTTCTAAAACACTGTGCCTGTAACATGATAGTTAAAATCCTATAGAAGCCTGTCTTTTTTGTCCTGCCTGCAACAACTCTATTGTTAGTGAGAGATTTCCCAAAAAGATGAAGTCAAGGCTTTACATTTGATTCTGCTTTCTGTTGTATAGCCTTAAATACATCTATACTAGTTGACTGGGATTGGTAAAATTCATAATGCAATTGTTATGAACTATAATAGTCTTTCTATTACAGAATGAATGCATGGCATAAAAAATAAATTTAATATTACCATGTGCCTGCATTGGGCTAGTTGGATTTATTTTCCCTGTAATTTAGATGGCTTTGCATATGTGCTAGCTTATTTCAATTTGTAAAACCTGATCTTTGGTTTGTTTAAATTGCCATAATTTATACTATATTTCGGAGGGAGCCCTTCCTGTTTGTACCAGCTTGGAAAACCAAGTGGTATCATAGTTGGAAGTTATGGGGCAAAACCAATAAAATCTCATAAAGGCAGAGTTCCCCTTTGACTAGTGTTTTCAATGAATGTGGAAAGAAGCATGGTCATCTGTAACTAAAGGCAAAATTGGACAAAAGACAGTCTTAGCCAGCCAGGAGCTCCTCCTCCTCTCTCACAGATGTCTGCCTCCCCAGTGCCAGGCTGTCTATCTTTATCTACAAGTTTCCCTGCTCTAGTTTGCCCAGGCTTACTTAATGTCATAAGGACATGCTGTTTAAAAATCCCTTCACTTGAAGTGGTCAGGTTTCTGACTTGCGGAATTGCGAGTCCTATTTATTTCAGCTGCAGGAAAGTGGTCATAGCCTGTGTTCTAAAACAGTTGCCCTACTAATTTTATCATTCTTCACGTGAGCAGCGTTTTCCATAAAGTGTATTGTTTTGTCTAATCTATTTTTCATACCAACAGTACTGTTAACAACTCCCTTTGCAGTTGTATCTATTAAAAATAAAACAATGGTATCAGCCCACTGAAACAATATTATGTGCTATAGTCTTCCTTTGTGAAAAGAGAAAACACTACAAATAACAGTAGTCCCTGGCTCAGCAGCAGGATGTGCTCATGTGAATCCCTGAGCCTGTGCCAGCTCCTGTTAACAGTAAAAAGACAATAACCAAAGGCAGTGGACAGTTTCCATATTTTGAAGCCAGAGGAGTTTCTATTTCTGTTACACTTCCAGGTATAAAAAATTTACGTGTGAAGAAAGCTGTCCTTTAGCTGATAGAAATGTGCAATACAGTGACATCTCAGTATACGCATGATTACAAGGCAGTAGCGTATGGTTGATTGTGGATAGCCTGAACAGCATGTTTGTTGCTTTTGAGAAACAGCTGGATCAAATCCTAGAAAAGGTGACATATGAGGATGTCTTGAGGTCTGTAGCCCCCTGAAACTTCCTCCCACCTCATAAGAGCTTTTATGGTCATTTCATTGTTGTTCTCCAGTGAAATCTGCAAATCTGTTTTTTTGGTGGTAGACTTGAAGACCTCCCCAAGAATCTGTACGTGGGAGTACAAAGGAACTGAGCTCCCAGTCTCCTCTGTGGAAGTTCACATAGAAGACTTTACTGCAAATCGCAGTGAAGGCAGAGGAATATCCATATAGCTAATTGTCTTTATGGTAAACATCAAAAGTGAGGTTCACAGACAAGTTTCATGGTGAAATTGTGGCTATAGTTTGTTCCACTGGGGAGGGTAGGTAACCATTTTGTCAAAAATAGATACTAGCCTAAGCACTTCATATAGGTCTCTTCAAGGCTCTATACCTGCATCTCCTTTGAAGAAAAAGGAGGTCTTTGGGATGGAAGTCTCAAGATGGAGTTGGGATAAGGCATGCTGGTCATGCCAGAGCTGGGAGACATTCTCAAGGCATTTAATGGAGTTGTAATCACAATTTTAGATTGCCACCAAAAACCTCAGAATCTTGGGATGCCTTAAGTGCCGATTGGCACCAAGCAGTCAAAAAAAAAAATGAGGTCATAGGAAAGAAGATGTTTCTTGCTGGAAGAAACTGTTGAGGCTGTTAAGTTAGTGGGGGAAACTGCTTTAAGCAAGGACTTTTTACTGCATTTCCAGGACCTTGACAGACCTGAGAGGTGAGCCCATGCAAACTTCATGAAGTTCAACAGGGTGAAGTTCAAGGTCCTGCACATGCATCAGGACAATCACGAGCACAAATAAAGACTGGACAGAGAATAGGTTGAGAGCAGCAATGAGAAGGACTTGGGGCTACTAGTGGATGAGAACAGGCGATTCTCCTTCTCTATTCTGCTCTCATGAGATCCCACCCGGAGTACTGTGTCCCCCTGACATAAGAAGGACTTGGATCTGCTGGAGCAAGTCCAGAGAAGGGCCATGAAGATGCTCAGAGGGCTGGAGCACCTCTCCTATGAGGACAGGCTGAGAGAGTTGGGGCTGTTCAGCGTGGAGAAGAGGAGGCTCCGGGAAGACCTTATAGCGGCCTTCCAGTACCTAAAGGGGGCTTATAGGAAAGATGAGGAGAAACTTTTTTAGCAGGGCCTTTTGTGATAGGACAAGGGGTAGTGGTTTTAAACTAAAAGAGGTAGGTTTAGACTAGATTATAGGGAAGACTTTTTTACAATGAGGGTGGTGAAACACTGGAACAGGGTGCCCAGAGAGGTGGTGGATGCCCCATCCTTAGAAACATTTAAGGCCAGGTTGGATGAGGCTCTGAGCAACCTGGTCTAGTTGGAGTTGTCCCTGCTCCTTTCAGTGAAGTTGGACTAGATGGCCTTTAAAGGTCCCTTCCAACCCAGACTTTTCTATGATTGTAATACCATGTCTTATTTTTCAAAGAGATAAAGACAGAGCAGGGCTGAATGGGTTTTTTGGGGGTTTTTGCATTCCCTTTTTTTTTTTCTATTTTAAATACTCTTCCTGTTTCTATTGTTTGCAAATCTTAAAGATGCATGAAGATAGTAGGCTCACTCTTTGCCATTCTTTATTTAACATCCCTGAATTTTAACGCTGTTAAATTTTGGCTCTAGAAATGGCAGTGATACTGGGAAGAAGAGGATTTTTTTTTTTTTTCTTCCCTGCTTTGTCTCCCCTTTTATTTCTTGCTTTGGGAAGTGTGGTAATTTGACAGTCCTTATATGTGTTTCAAACTTTTGTGGAAATCATCTTATTCTGTGGTACTTGAGATTGCTTGTCTGCCTTCAAACAAAATAACAAGGAATAAAAGCTGCACTAATTCAAATGTCAATTTCAGGCAAGAAAAGACTTTCATTTTCTATAGTGGGTACAAAATCAGTGGATTTTGGGTCATCTCTTGCACTAATACTAAATATGCACCTGTGTTAATTGAAGCTTTACAAAGCACTGACCTTAGACTTTTTCTACGGTTGGATGACTTAAAGGCTTAGAAATGCAGGCAGCTTCACAAATGAGAAAGACCATGTTCTTAAAGGTGAACCCTGTCTTTGTCTCTTGGTTTTGCGTTTGGCCCATGCGACTTGTCTCAGAACATTGCTGTGCACAAGGAGAAGTTGAACAGAGTCATATGCTATTTTTTTGTGTATACGTATAAATTTGTGTGTATGGGTGCTGCAGATGTACTAAAGAATCTTGCATCTAATTTCTAAAAAAAATTTTGATGTATCGACTATGTTCCTATTAAAAATAAGTTGATATCAAAAGCAGCAAGGAGGAGAGAATGAGAGAAAAATGCAGGCTAGCTAACAGTGCCTTACTATATAGCAGTCTGAAATTCCCATGCTAACAAAGGGAAATAATTTATTATACGGAACATGAAAAATGGCAAAGTGCACTTGGCTCTGTCCTCACTAATTCATAGGCAAAGATCAGGCATAACTCTTGGAAAAGTCAGAAAACTTCAGACCTTTCACAACTAGTGATATAAGATCAGGGCTATTTGCTAAGCGTAAGCCTCCTGTTTCATACAAGTTCTGCAGAAACAGACTTAAAGACAATGGAATAATGTACCAGAATTATGCAAACTCATGCATTACAACGCTTTTTGAAATTATTTACTCTTGGCAGCTAGTCAGCTGTAATTAAATTTCTGAAAACTGACCTTCTTTTTTTCCTTGGAATGCTTCTTGCAGCACACTAATGAGATGCAGTGGGAAAGGTAGGCAGTATCTGTCCTTCGATCAGACCAGCCCAATGGCAGAAAGACCATATAGGCATTACTGCAACGCCCTTGGCAGTGCTCACGTTACTGAGCAAATTTTGCTTTACTTAGTCCTAAAGAAACAGTTTTGAAACTTCAGCATTTTTTCTTTTGTGCATGCAGGATTCAAACAGCAGACTTGGACATTTAGAGTGCCACTTACCTATATATGGACCAGCCTTTTACTGCTTACCTAAGTACTGGGCAGAAAAACAGACTTGTATTTTTTAACTCCGGCTTTTCAGATGTGCTACTTAATCTGTTATATACTTCAGATATTGCGGTAAAATGGGAATAACTATACTTCCTTGCTTTCGTAAAGTATTGGACATGCCTGAATGAAAAAAAATACAGTTTATGTCATTTTTGTTTCTCTTTTTTTGCCTCTTTGCTCTCCTATGGCATGATATATGTAGAACTGCAGATCAGACAGTGGTACGTAGTATGCTGGCTCAGTGCCAGTGTCAGGGCATCCCTGCAAGCTATGCAAGATAAGTGATGGTGGGCCCTTTTTTCCACATGGGCACAGAATTCAATACTGGAGCTAAACACGCAGGTGTGATGCCCCAGAGGCATTTGACATCTGAAGCAAACATCCTTGAGTTTTGTGCCTCCCCTGTGATGTTGGGTAGAAAAAGCAAGCTAAAGGGAATGGCACTGTTTGCAGTCCACAACCAGGAGCTCTCGATATACACAATAAGCCTGGTTCCCCTCTTATTTGCATCCAGTAGTGACAGACCAACTCACTTGAAACTCGTGAGGTGATAGCAATGCAAAATCAGTAAATGTACCAAGAAAGAATCCTACAGTGGAGTCAATACTCTTGTTGTACGGAGTTATCGTGGCAGTGTGTTTCACGAAAGAGCTGGAGAGAGGGGAGAAAATCACAGCAGTCACTTCGTGAAATGCTGCACTCACAGGATTGAAGACTGCAATGAAGGAATAAAGTAATTTGCTTGTTTCTGAAGTAATGCAGTGAGCACTGGTGCTTAGATCCAATAGCAATTAAAAGTTTTTAAGAGAGCTAGGAAGAAAATTGTAACTGCCATTTGAAGGAAAAGGGAGTGAGTAAACTCAACAGTTCAACTGCTTCACTCCACATGGTGTTGCTGCATGTGGCACTGCTGCCTTGTGCTATACGGGCTGTGGAAAACAAGTTCTGCTCCAGTTTTGGAGGCTGAGACTGCTTGTTTTTCCCTCCCCACATTAAGTAGCATTCTGAAATGCTACTTAAAGGCAAAAGGAAGCTTTGTGTCTGATCCCAAATAGGATTTGTGTCAATTGATTTCTGATAGTTGGTTGGGTATGTCTTTTGTTGGACACATGTCTCTTCATTGTCAGAGATAGATTTTAAACCTCCTGGCAATCTTGTTTTACTATGGTGTGCATGGTTTAGAACAACTGCTGCTTCCAATTAAGGTTAAGTGTTTACTGTTACCCAAATGTTCCTTATTGAAAATGTGTATTTTCCATTTCTGAGTTATGCAAATTTCTTTTTCTGTGACTTTGGAAAAAGTCAAGGGTAAAAAAAAAAGCTGCATTACCTTCATTTTCTGGCATCTCTTGCAACCATTAAAGTCAAAGCAATCTCAGTAAAAGGTTGCAACTGGCGCCCAAGGAACACTGCACCACTATTATTCCTGGAGTAAGAGGGCAAAAATAGATCTCAGACTTAGGCACATTTTGTCTTATTTCTCCTTCTCTTCACATGCTGAGACTGCTGCCAAGCCCTGCTGCTGCTTTGCCTGTAACATGCACCAGGTTGATTTTTCCTCAGTGCCCTTTTAACCGACACGTTTGTCAGTGCGTTGGCTATCGACCACTTCAGCTGTTGCAGTATCACTGGCACTTGCCTCATTGCTGTATCTTCTGCTTTCTTCCATTACTCCCACATTGCAGCAACCTGCATTCTCCTCCTTGATGTTTAAATGGATTTTTTTACTTCCCAGCTGCAAGTCTTACTACCTCCTTACTTGACGGCTAGCATTTAACATCCTCTATGACCTCAAAGCTGTGATTACATCCTGTTACTCTTCATATTCCTTTATTGTTGTTGCTTGTGAAAACCTGTGGATTCTTTTTACGATACCCATGCCTTCCACTGTACATTTCTGAATTCATATATTCACTATATAAGAATTACACACTCAACCCTTTTAAAATGTGATGTTCTGTGTTTCACCATTTTATGTGGTTGTTAGTGAATATGTAGCTTATCTGAGGTTGTAAGTACCAGTCAGGCTGCATGTCAGATATGGAACCATGTTGAGGATGTTTGTAAGTAATATGAACTGAGAGACTGGATTCCTCTGTTGCTGGTACCAGATACCCAGTCTGATACAAATATCTGCCTTTCTCCAAAATGCCCAATCATGAATGTTTATTTCCCAGGAGCTCAATTTTCCATGTATGTTTCCCCCCCACCCCTTACTTCAATACCTTACGATTGCCCTTCAGTTGAACACTGTGTCTGTGATTTTCCGTGTGAAATGCTTACTCCTTTATTGAATACTTCTACTTATAATACATTCCCCACATCTGCTGGCATTTTTTGTTTATTTGCCAAGACTTTGTCTCCTGCCTACAGCTCTGCTTTTATTTACCTCCTTCACTCCCCATTACACACATGCCTCAATACACATGTGTCTCAATATTGTGACACATGCCCCTCATCCCTCACAATCAACAGTGCTCTTGCTCTGAGGTTGCTATGCATCTGGAACTCTTTGTCACTTAATCCCATTGTTGTAGACCACATCGTCTTGCCTTTCAAATCTTTCCTCCTCATAAAGCTTAGTTATATCGGGCTGGGAACATAAAGCGCTTTCAATGGCACACTAATGCGCAAAACAAACAGTGAAAAGCTGCAACAAAAGACTTTGTTTTCAGTCTTTGTGCATGTTTTAGCTTAGCATGGAAAACAGTTTCCTTGCTTTGCTTTCTGACCTTGGGCAAGTAATTCCCCTTGGCACATCTGGGGTTTTTTTTCTTCTGTGAAATAGAGATGAAGATGCTGAGCTTCTTTGCAAAGCATTTTCAGGGGTACAAATAAAAAAGCATTCTATAAAAGGTAGTTGATATTTTTATTCTTGTCATGATTGTTATTCTGTGTGTCAGTCAGCGGAATAAGCACAATGTCTATTCTTAGCAAATAATAATGGTGATAGTTGTTTTGACTCAGCTAAGGTTTTCTTGAGTGGCTAAGTTGCTAATGGAACTGATGTTCTGTACTCCTACAGACTTCTCAGTTTTTGCCCATCCATATATTTTTTGGCAACCAATGTACTGTCTTTCTTGCTTTCTTTTTATTCTCATACAAAGCTCTTTTATCTTGATATCGAGTCCCTCTTTCATGGCAAATGCAAGATCTGGCCTTAGTATTGTTTGCTCTTCAAATTGCTCTGTTCTATTCACTTGTCTGGTAGAATTTTTTCTAAAAAAAAAAAAATTAAATGTGTGGCTTTTTTTGATTTATGAAACTACTTTCCTCTCTCTACAATGCCACATTAAAAAAAAAAGTTCCTCTGCTATCCCCTTAGCAGAACATTCCCTGAATGTTTGCTGTTTGCACTGTAGGAAAGAAAACTCTCCCAGATTCCTGTTCACAAATTTCTTTTCCTCTGGGCCATGGTCTTATTTTGAGCAGTATTGTTCAGTAATATCTGTGCTTGGGAGAATGCCAAGCTCATCCAGGGCAGCACAGGCAGCTATTTCCATTGTAGGGCTTCCAATTAAACTAATGCTACCAGCTGTGTGTTCTTTTGTCTGCTCTGGACTAGGTTGTGGTATTGTGCTTCGCACTGCATCTCTCTAGCAGAGCCTGTTGTCTCCATATTAATGGTTTGGGTAAGAAAGTGGAGCTGCAAAACATGAGCATGCAGAAAAGAGAGGGGATGTAAAGGAACCTCTGGCAATGTGAATTATGCTGAGAAATGGACCTTCTTACCTTGGAAAAGATGGTTGAGGAGGAACACAAATGTAATGCTTTGTATTTAGATCATGCAAAAGTGTTGTGCAGAGGTATCATAATCACCAAAGCATAAGAGAAATCAGATTACTCATCCAAAATTATTCATGCAACAATGTAATGGCAGAGGTGGGACCAGGTTATGAGCTTTCAGATTCTCAGTCCAGTGCCAAGTCCTCTAGGTCTTATCCCTTGACACTGGAGGAGATGAAGTGAAGTAGGTGGGGAAAAAAAAAATTAAAGAGAGACGGAGGAGGAAGCATGAAAAGAGAGAGCAAGTTGCTTTGCCTGACTTGAGCAGATCCTGAGGAGGGAGGGAGAACAGGCAATGGGAGGATAAAAGCCAATGTTCTGCAGTGTGCAGGGGAAGAAAAAGCAGATAGGAAGGTAAAGTTCCGATCCCAGATAGAAGGGCTGGAAGGGAAAATTACCTGACAATTTGACTGATAGGTGGCAAGGAAAGTGTAATTTTTGTCAAATGGCATCAAGCTCAGTGTTTTATTCTCTTAACAAGAATATTGTCCTGGCTTGTTTTGAGCAAGCCTATAAAATGGGAATTGTTGATGCTCAAGATTTAAACAGGTTTCGTTGTTGATGTTTTTTCCCCAGCACTTCTACACAGACTTTCAGAGAACACAAAACTAGAGGAAATCCCAGTGATTTTATCAGGATGTCATCTTTTGATAAAATTGTCTTTAATTTTATATTAAGTTGCTTTAACTCAGCCTTTTTGTTTCCGTATAATTGCTGCTATGCAGCAATTGTCTGCTCTGCAGCAGGCGAGCTAGCTATTAAAAAGGGTATCAGACACTATGTGCTGCTTAATAACTTCTCATACAGTGCTGGGTAGAGAAATTAAAAGATTTGGCTACAGTGCAAGGGCAAATATGAACAAAGGGATGGAGGAAGTTGTATAGTAGACTGAAGTAATATATGCTTCATCATTAAGTAGGTAATCAAGTGTAATCTACTGATGGTTACACATTAAATGAAAAGTTTTCATTTTGCTGAATGGATGAATGGAAATTGCTTATGCAACACTTTGAATGAGAATGCTGGACAGTTGGTGAGATTTAGCTTGTGTCAGTGAGTGATCACAAAAAAAAAAAGGAAGGATTTTGGAGTCATTCTTGGAATCTAGGCCTGGGTTTTCTTGCATTCCTGTTTTTTCCAATGGGCTACATTAACTTTGCAGATAGACATCCCTGTTAAGATGCCAGGATCCTACAGGTCAATTTTGTGATCTGTCTGTAGCCCTTTATCCAATGGATGTCACTACCTGGCTTTGATTGATTTAACCTCTTCCTTTCGCTGCCCATCTTCACCCATGAGCACTCGTATTGAACCTTTCTACAGTACAGCAGTGCTGGCTGGCACAGCCTCCTCTTTCCCACTCTGTCTGCACTACAGCCTCTTTTACCTCTCAACCATAGGCACTCTGAAAAGCTGTGACAGTTTTTTGGGAGTATACTCATGTTCACATGCTAGAGGAGATAGCAGCTAAAGCCATTTTTGGCTGAAGATTTGTGGCTGTGTAACTTCTTTAAAATGTTGGGGTGTTTTAATGTTTTTTCAGAGCAGTTCAGGCTTCTTGAAGGGCTTGGAGTCATCTCTTCTCTGAGACAAAGCCTGGGTGCAATTGTTGAATAACAGGTGGAGCCAAATTTGAAAAATATATATATTATATTGCTGTTTCTCTACCTGCTGTGGTAATCTGGCAAGACACATGCCCTCTGTGTGCCTCTGTAGAATTGAACAAAAGAGCTGCAGTTTGACTTGTCGGAAAAAATAAATGAATCTGGACATTCGTCCAAAAAGAGAACTTGCATAGCCTTTCATTTGGTAGCGTTTGCAAGCTGTACTACTTTCAAGCTCTTCTGTTGCATCCTGCAAGAGATGATGTCAAAATATTTTTTGTGTATAAATCTTGCCTATCTCCACACTTGTGAGACTTCTAGTTTATTTTTTTAAGGCTCAGATGAATTATTAAATTTTAATGTGATGGATTTAACCTTACCATAATTGGCAAAGCCTGTATACAGGAAAAAAATCTGACCTAGAAAAGACTCTCACAAAATGCTTTTCAATAAAAACATTCAAAAGTAGTTGTGGAGTTTTGTGCAACAGAGATGCAAATGCACTTTCTGGTAAAATTTTTTACTCTTAGATATCAGAAGTTTGGATTATTTTTCCCAAATAAAAAAAATTCCAAGGCTTAGGAAGCACAGCTGTTAAGACTCAAACACAAGTTTGTTTTACAGTCAGGACAAGCTAAAATCCCTTAAAGGTTAATTACAAGTGAATTTAAAATACTGTTAGCAGTCCAAGTTGTGTATAATGTAGTGGAGAGGAGGGGGAAGTTGGCTAATGTTTACAGAGGAGATGTAAATGAAGTGGCTTTCTATAACCTTATCAAGAAAAGGAACAGGATAGGCTCTGTTATCTGCACTGCAGAGGAGAATATTCTTTAAAATCCAGTCAATAATTTTTATTCCCCCCCAACTTACCCTTATTTCTTTCTGAATAGTTTTCAAGATATATTAAAAATGTGCTGTCACTCATCTTGAAATAATTCAGTTCTAAGTCTGGGATGAACCATTGTGTTATGAAGGAAAAATAATTTGCAAGAGCAGAATTGCCATCCAAAAGTGACTAAAAGGATTTATTGAGAATTTGAGGCCAGGCTCACTTGATCATGGGTCTCATAATCATATTTTATCCTTACTTCTTGTGTCTGAGATTATGAACACCAGACAAAAAGACCTGTAGTTTATCTGTTTAAACTTCTTGTAAGTTTTCATGGCCTTTTTCATGTGACTATATTATCTTTCTGCAATGAATTCATGAATGTTTGTTGTTGTTTAAAGGTGACAAAGACCAAAAAAATTGCATTGTGGTTAGCATGGCCAATTGATGAAGAGGGAGCAGAACATCTCGGTAAAAGAAATCCAGACTTTAACCTTGTTCCCTACCCTTTGCAACAGGGAATTGTCATGCTATGGTCCCTCAGTCTTCATCAGCATCCTGAAACTGAGAAAGACTTTGAGGAGCAACCAGCAGCATATTATTCTCAAAGTAAACAAGAAATAATAGCATATCTTTTCAAAGCTACATAGAAGTTCTGATTGCCTAATATCCATTTATAGGTGCTCAAGTTGCCTAATGTTATATTTCGCCCCTTGAATCAGCTTGATTATCCTGATTTGGATGCAAATTAATACAAATAAGGTGATGAAAAGCATGATGTATTTCCAAAAAGCATTAATAAATCTGTAAATACTTTCTTCATGGCTAATGTATGGGGAAAATCTGAGGTTCTTATGGACTTGGTTTTTCTCCCTTACCTCTGACCAGATTGTAGGTTCCTGACTGTTTTGTTGGAATGGGGAATGAATCAGAGTATCCTTCCGGAGAAACTGTGATCTGGTGGTGAATCATACAGACCCCAGAAGAGAGATGATTAAAAAATGTTTCTGTGGAAAGATTGTACTCACCTTCTTCAGAAATCAAGGGAAAGATAATTTGGCCCAGTTGTATGGAGCCCTCCTGGTTTCATAGTCCTTGGAGCACTTCCAAAACACAGAGCACAGATGCACAGGGAAAAATGTTTATAAACCACTCACTCTCCATCCCAAAACAGAGATATTGGTGAAGAGAGGTTTTTCAGCCTAGCTTCACGTTCAGATAAATAGGTTTGAGGCGCTGCTCTATGTGGGTAACACGTGGAAAACATCCAGGAGCAGTGAGATTGAAATGATGCTAGCTTTGAAGAGGACATCCAGCAGAATGACATTGGGGTGTCCGAGTCAGGCCCATGGTACTAGGACTTGGGAACAGAGTTTAAATCTAATTTTTGTTCGCTCAACATACACTCAATCAGAAAATACTACCGTTCTGGAAGAAGCATGGTCCTTTCTAAGTTTCAGAAGATGAAAAGGACCCTAGAATATGTCTGTGGTTATTTAAAGGGATACTACCCACTCTTTGTGCACGATATTTAGCATTTATAAAAAAAATAATATTAAGACTTGGTCTGACTTTGTTTAACTAGCAATTTAAATGTGAGCAAAATTAGACTGTTACTGAAGTCTCCAGAGATCTTATACTATTTTTTTTTCAATTTGGCTCATCAGTTTGTGGTATATGAGGGTGATCTGTTATTATCAGGAAGAATAAGGGAAAAATAAGTAAGAAAATGCTCACTTTCATAGCAATAGTTAAATCTCAGTAGTTTTGGGGGGTTTTTTTTGGTGCTTCTTATTTATTCCTGCATCTATTTTTAAACTTGCTCTTATTTATAGATTATTTTTTTTTTTCTAAATTACAGCAACTGGTAGTTATTTAAAGACCTAGCATTGTTTCCATTTTACAGAGAACACACTTTAAGGACACATTTTTAACTATAGCTATTTAAATTCTGCTTTGTTGGAAGTGCTTATACAAGCTGATAGCTTAAATGTAAATTATTTATTTCAAAATCCATTGGCTATGGTCTTTATTTTAAAAAATAGCATACTGAACATAAAATCAGGTTTTTAAATTTTCTTTAGATGCCGTGCCAAACTAACTTAGAAGATATTTTACTCTTAAAGATCACTTTTTTGTTACTGGCGATCGGCCCACCACTACTGGAAATTCAATAACTTTGCATTTTGAGAAAAAGAAGATAAACTGAAGAGTGAACTGTAGTGTTGGGTGTTTGCCAGTGTGTACTATACATGCTATGTGCTATACATGCTATGTATATCTACAATGGAGAAACATTTTAAGTTATCTTTTTTTATATTCTCTTTATGCAGTGTGTAGAATTCTGTGAGCAGTTTTATTCCTTTAGCTGGTGAAGATCCAGTTTTTAATAGGATCTGCTATTCTGGTGGTTATGAGGGTGAATTAGTGTCTGGACAACTTATGTTTAAATATAACTTATGGTATGGAACAGTAGTGTTTTATAAACACAGTTACTGATTTTCTGTTCCTTCTTTGTTAAACTTGCAATGGGGCTGTGTACAAGTCCATTTGAATTTGACATTTCTGCTGTCCTGACTGAGGACTTAAAAGACACAGCAATATTTTTCTTTCTGTAGTTGATGGCGAACTAATATTTCTTGATCATATTGGCAGTAGACTAAATACCAGCCTGGAAATACAATCTCTAAGGAGGTTGTAGTAAATTAAAATGCAACAGAGTTTTGAATGGCAAGATAATATATAATTCCTTTTTTTTATATATATGTGAGTGTGGGGATTTTTTAAATGCAAATGGAACAAAATATAAGTTGGATGTTTCAGGCTCAAGAAGGGAATGCAACCAGGATTTCAAATACAGTTGAGCTAGAGCTTTTAGTTGATTGATAAGACACAGTGGAAAGATTTGTATCACTAGAGAAAGGATTTGATAGAGCTTTTGTTTGTGAGGGGGAAGAAGGTTTAAGAAAACATGTAGACCTCAGTCTTATACTTTTTACCAATCATCTCTTCTGCTGGAGCCAACACAATTTCTACTTGGTTAAGGAATATATGAATATCATACATGATATTTTGACAGACTGTATGGGCTGTACTTTTAATGTTTATATATTGTAGAAATTATATTTCTGTTCAAAGAGTAATCCAGTCAGACTGACTCAGAGGTGAGCTCTGCAACTCATGCATTTACTTTCTAGAAAAGCCTGCCTCTGAGATAACAGCCCTTTTTTCCAGCAGCTAACTCTCTAAGTATTAAATAGTCTCTAAGTGTACAGGAATAAGGTCCATTTGCGAGCATAATTAAGTGCTTATTGCCCCAATCCAGCACACGCGATTCTCATAAGTGTATCATGGAAGAAAGAGCCACACAGGCAACTTCAGTCCTGAGGCTATTGTAACAAATGTGGTGCAGTGTCAAGAGAGAAGATTTTAATCCTTTATTCAGTTTGTTTACCAGTATTAGCATTCAGCCCTGTGGAGCTAAATGTTCTGTGCTGTTTTCTTCCCCTTCATGTTTCAATAACAATTTTCACAAAAAGCATGTTTCCCACTTCATAGCATTACAGGGAGTGCACTGGTTATTCTTAGTCTCAAAGTGTGCCTGGAAATTTAGACATTTGCAAGCAATTTTTGTAAAGTGGTTTGACTCTGCTATATTTTTGTAAGTCACATTTGAGAGACTGGAGCTTCATACTACATATTTTATTTGAACAGGTGGCATCAGGACCATGTATACTTAAATTTCTGTTGAATTAAAAACAAGCTTTTGCAAAATCTAACATCAATTTTATTCATCTATTGATATCTAACTATAAAGATATCTGTTGATACCATATAGATACCTAGAGGTATTTGTTGATGGATAGATCATAGAATGGTTTGTGTTGGAAGGGACCTTAAAGATCATCTCATTCCACACCCCCCACCCCCCCCACCCTCCCCCCGCCCTGGGCAGGGACACTTTTCACCAGACTAGGTTACTCAAAGCCCCATCCAAGCTGGCCTTGAACACTTCCAGGGATGGGGCATCCACAGCTTCTCCAGGCAACCTGTTCCCATGCCTCACCGCTCTCACAGTAAAGAATTTTTTCCTTGTGTCTAATCTAAAACTACCCTCTTCCAGTTTAAAGCCATTACCCCTTGTCCTCTCACTACATGCCCTTGTCAAAAGTTCCTCCCCAGTTTTCTTGTAGGCAATATATCTGTAGATAAATATATCAATAAAATATTTTTTCTCAAGTAGTAGCATTCTCAGTGGGATATGCAACCTAGATATTGCAGTACTTGGTGCAGGAGAACCATATCAAGAAAGAGGTTCAGCATCTCTCTAAAAAGATAACTTGACAAGTCTTTTATCTTTGTTGAAAGTGATAATGAAGAAAGTAACAAGCAGCATAAAAGATGAATAGCTAATAAGATTGTTTTGAAATGTTCTGAATATTAGAAACTTGTGAGATACTGATAATTTTTTTTTGTCCAATTATCAATGATATTCGGTACTTTTCTGAAAAAGGATACTTGTGGTTATTGAAAATGTATTACCTGTAACTTGAAGTCCAGAAGCTGGCCCAAAAACTGAGCTATATTCAGAGCATATACAGAGAGAACACTTTATCCTAAGCCACAACACTTTGAAACCTCTCTGTGGGAACACTAAATCTCCATATTTATCTGCATGAAGGAATTTGGAAGTGTTCCCATCGGATGGAGCCTCAGCAGCATCAGTATGACCTGGGCATGTTCCAGATCTCTGTATCTTGATGAGAATAATGCACTGGCTGTATGAGAAGGTGCATTCATGACCTCTGGTGTTGTCCTTTGGCTATGAAGACAACCTCCACATGGGTCTGAATGTGGAACTCCATTCCTCACACTGTAAATATTGCCATTGTGATCAATAAGTGTTTGCAAAGTAAAACATTACTCACTGTGAGTAAGAGCCATATGATTTGAGACAACAGGTCTGCCGCTAAAATATGGTTTTGTATTTTTAGGGTTATATATTCTCACATGTGGGTTTTTTTGTTTTTGCCTGCACCTGTTGTGTGTGCAGAATATTCCTGTAAAATAAGTAATTGCACAGTTTAGTATTAAATATTCATATGTAAATACACATTACTCTTTAGCATCCCATCACCTAATTTACAAGTGTAAATGCAGATTAACTGCATGTGTAGCTTTGCCAGTGGCAAATTGAGTATCTCAAAATTTAGCCTTGGATGTGCTCTGAGGAATTGTGCAACAAGCCCGTGTTGTTTCTTCATTCAAACTCTCAAATCCGTTAGAAACCCAATATAAACACCTGACTCTGCTTTATTTCATGGGATAATCCTTCAAAATTACAGACCTAATCATTATTAATTCTTTTCATATTTATTGATTGCACTAACATTAATCTTGATAAGCACCTTTGGTATTAATGTGGATGTCGTTGGTATTGCACTTCAGGCTGTCTACTGTAACTCAGCCCTCATTAACAGGACCATTAGTTTACAAGGTGTTATTTTTTTGCATAAACAACTCCATGCCTTTCTTATGGAATTGAGGAGAGTAAATGTAAATAAACTGTTCACTGAATTTTGAGTAATGTTGCTATTTATAAAACTAAATTTTCGGTTTGTTTTTTTTTTTAAGAAAAAAAGATTACATAAGATTATTGCATATATCTTTTAAAACCCAAAAGCAACTCAGTTTTTGCTTGGACAAGTTGATGTACATAATCATATTTGGTTATAGTCAAAAGTTGACAGCAAGCTTGAGCTGTTATTTCTTCAGATTTTCTCTGTATAATGTAAAGATCCTATTCATGGAGCTCTTCTGCTAGACTTTGAAGAGTGCCTATCTCCTTGGGTGGCCATGTTAATTCAGTAGCTGGAATCAGTTCTTAATGTTCCTCAGAAGGCCCAGGGGTGGGTCGCATTTTCAAGGGATAGTTCGTTTCTGGGCCACGTGGACAGGGCAGTCTTCCAGCTTTCACCACAAGACAGCTCAAAGTGAGTAGAGAAGCCTCCTGATTTTAATGAATTTTATGTCTGAATTACTGAATGTACAAAATTTTATCCATATTTCGCTTGATCAAACCTGTCATGTTTCAATTTCTAGTGTCTGCATTTCAACAGCAAAATAGGTCTGATGAGCTGAACTGCTCTCACCTTGAATATCGCTGTGTTTTCTTACAGCTTGTGACCTGATGAACCAAGGCATCCTAGCCCTTGTCAGCTCCATCAGCTGCACGTCAGCAGGATCCCTGCAGTCGCTGGCAGATGCCATGCATATCCCTCACCTCTTCATCCAGCGCTCAACAGCAGGAACACCAAGGAGTGGCTGTGGGCTCACCAGGAGCAACCGCAATGATGACTACACGCTCTCTGTCCGCCCCCCTGTCTACTTAAATGATGTCATCTTGAGGGTGGTCACAGAGTATGCGTGGCAGAAATTCATTATTTTTTATGATAGCGACTATGGTAAGTATTTATTTAGCAGGGTTATTTTCATCAAATCCGTAATTCTATTGAAAGCAGTCACATTTCATCTTTATAGTCTTCCAATAGATTATGTTTTGTTTGTGACCATTTATGATTCTGTCAGCATTTCACAGCACCTCAGAGAAATGTATTTCTGAAATCCATCAATGTTTACGTGTTTATTTGATAATTTCTTTGTTAGAGTTAACTGATAAATGGAGAACTTATCTGGCTTTCTATTCTGCCAGTGTTTATAAAGCATAAAAGTTTTTAGCAAACTCTCTTGTTTTTTGGACTGTAGAAATGTAAGATGACAATTCAAGAGGCAATGTGTAAGACTTTACATTCTGTAGAATTGTTTATTGAGTGGTGAATCTCTCCTGTTGGTTGGTATATATTTGATGGCCAGGAGCTGAAGCAGTGGTGAATGTAGGTCAGAGGCCTCAGTGAGAATGAGCTGTTATTCATAAATGTAAAACTTGTAGACAGAACTTCTGTAGAGCAAAGAACTTGAGGAGGAGCGCCTGGAGAAGCCAATGCTCCTTTTTTTTTTTTTTTTTTTTTTTTTTTTGTTTTCTTTA
>JAAGAY010014673.1:0-20667 GCA_011801015.1 Ardeotis arabs
CCTCTCCAGCCTGTCCAGGTCCCTCTGGATGGCATCCCTCCCCTCCAGCGTGTCGACGGCACCACACAGCTTGGTGTCATTGGTGAACTTGCTGAGGGTGCACTCTATCCCACTGTCCATGTCACCGACAAAGATGTTGAACAGGGCCGGGCCCAACACTTGGACATCGAGCCGTTGACCACCACTCTCTGAGTGCGGCCATCCAGCCAACTCCTTATCCACCGAGTGGTCAATCCATCAAAGCCATGCCTCTCTAGTTTAGAGAGAAGGATGTCGTGTGGGACAGTGTCAAAAACTTTGCACAAAAGTACAAATGTGGCTCTTACCTTGTTAAAATCTCTTTTTCAAAAGTTATGTGCAATTTTGAGTTTGCTGTATCTGTTAGTTTAGAAGGTTTTATTATTATTATTATTATGCAGAATATTATTAAATGTTAATTCCTGTTGCCATCCCTACATAGCCTTTCAAGGAGACAAATGTTGAGAAAATATATTTAAATCCATTTTACCTTAGAAATATTTAGGATAAATAACAGGTGAGAGAGTGTAATATAGTGCTATGGGATCATCCGTATCCCAATTAATGCCGTCTTATGAGATTCTGTTGTGCTTATTAAATTATAACTCCATTCTATTAGCTTTACTATTTTACTTGGACCAAGGGTATGCAGTGAAGCTAAATTAACTTTCTTTGAAATGTATCAGGAGAGGTATTTAAAGTAATCTACATAGAATTATCGATATTGAAGGTAGTCTACATGGCATAAGCAGAGAAAAAAAAAACCCACAGATGTTTTGAGTATCAACATATTTTTCTTAAAACAGAATTCAGTAATGTAGAATGTGTCCTTGTCTTTAATATGTCCTGAACAGGTCGTACATTTTTTTGGAATTAAACTCTGGGGAAGTCTTCTCCAGGAAATCATTAGTAGGTATGGAATGGTTTGTAAATACATTTTTTGACATTTCATGTATTTTTAGAACTTGTATTTCCACCAGTTTCAGTGAGAGTTCCGTATAGAAGATGCACACAAAAACTATTCTATAAATAATGGTGGGACTATAAGTATCATATTACTTGTCAAACTGAATAGATACAATCACAATTCAGAGATACATATACTTCACTTTTTTTTTCCCGTAAATTCAGTGACTAGGAAATCCAGTGAGATCACACAGAGACACATGGACTGCTGGAAAGCAAGTTTGTGCTAAGTGTTCAAGATATAACAATGTGGCTGAAGAGATGATGCTACATACAGCTCTGGTATCAATTCTAGCCTTTTAAACTTTTGTCTTGTTGGCCATTTTTGATGTTGCCTTTGTAGACTAAGTAGACCTAAATAAGTTCAGCCATATTTCCTATAGAATTGTAGATTTTTTGCATGTATAGGAGTGTTTCTTAAAAAAAAAACCAAACATCTGTGCTTTAACAAGACTTGTTCCTTAATTATCCAGCATGGAGTAGTTTAAAAGAAAAAAAAAATGCAGTCATATAAGCCAAATGCAATCAACATTCAAACCCCAGTAGGTTTGTTCGAAGCTATTACAAACTGTCTCATTCTAATGTTTCCTTTAAGGATGTTCAAGTGAATTGTTTTGGCCTTTGAGAGAAAATTAGTTTTGGTTTTGATTGCGAATCATAAGATCTTTCCTTCCTCATGATTAATGAGATAAGCTGCTTGAATAACCGCTTAATTTAGTGATCTGTTTTTAAGATTTAGAGAACTGCTTTGAGAGTATTGGTAAGTGAATTTGTTCACAGTACGAGAGGTATTTATAATTACAGCAGTAGTTTGAGAAAGGCTGCTCTCTACTTAAGGATGTAACATTGCTAATACAAATCGGTTGTGTGTGGAGATACTTCAGCTGTACTATGTCACATTGCTTAATTTAGAGCAGCTGGTTGTAACTCTGATTGCAGAGTCCCTTGTTGCCATTAGAGCCAATTTCACAGTTGCAGTCAGTGTTGGCGATTCTCGTATTTTATTGATTATGCTGTCTCTGAAGGGAACAGGAAGGGAAGCCAGAAAGTTCTGCTGTGCTACTTGAGGAGCTGATTCCAGGCAAAGGTCTTTGGACAGTATGACTAGATTCTGTGATTTGCACAGATTTGGCCCCTTTGCTATTGCCATTTGTAGGTCCAGCCAGTAGCAAGCCTGAGCATGGTCTCCAGAGATGCAGGTGGGCACATGCACAGCACAGCCACACAAATCAACACAGAGAGCTCTGAAAGCAGAGCCATCACTGCTTTATCATCTCTGTTCTCTCCTGCTTCTTAAGGTTTGTGCAGCTGAGTGGTTAGCTTAGTACTTTTCCTGTCTTTTTTCTGAGTTGTCCTTAACCACATATCCTTATATTCCACAAATCCTTGCAAATTATTTATTAATTTCAGTTTAAAAGTAGTCTTTCAGAGCAACTAACAGTTTTGTTGCCTCATTGAGATGTCATATGTTTGTGTCCAACCTCAACAGAAATGCATGTCCGTGCAGGATTGGAGGTCCCAAGAGCTGGAACGTGTAAATGTCAGGTTTTGCCACTTCCTGGTGAACATTTTGACTGGTTGTCCAGGGGTGTTGATCGCCATGGCTTTGGGCTTTTACACCTTGTTTTATATGTAGTATAATCAGTCTGACAGGGGTAAAGAAGCAGATTAAAAGACTGTTGCTGATATGAATTGTCATGAATTTTCTGTCTTTTGAATTTACATCAGCTATGTGTCAGCCAATACTTGGTTTCATAGGATATCTAGGAAAATTACCCATTGAGATGCTGGAATTCTGTGTTTCTTTTGCTTGGACAGACAATACATAGACAGCTTGCTGCTTGATTTTGTTCAATGAGGTCCGTTCAAGCTGATTTTCTGCCTGTCTTGGCAGAAAGGACCTGTCATGTTGGCCAGTGGATTATAGATCCTACGCTGTATTTGCTAATTTGTTGTTGATTTAATCCTTATATATTAGACATGAAGTAGGAGATAAGTGCTTTCATAATATGCAGAACTTGAGACTACTGTTTTGATTTAGATTTCTTTTCTTTTATTTGAGTTGGCTTCTCTTCTCATTTAACTCTATAGTAGTCTCCTATTTTTGCCAAAAAAAATTCTAGCAGAAAACAGAGGAAAGGAATATCTAGGTCTTTAAATATAACAGTCAAAATACTTCAGTCTTGAAAACTTCTTCCATGTGTCTTATTGGTATTCTCCTCTTTTACTCGATAACTTGTAAGTGACTGTATCATCAGGTTTTTTTTACATCTTAAAAATAAGTGAAGTGCTGTTGTCTCACTTTTCCTAATGCCTCCTTTGGATATGAATGTTGTCTAATGATGTGTTCCTATTCTTATAAGATCTAGATGAGTTAGTCTGAAAAATTCACTAGCAGACCAGAGCAGTGAATGCTTGTAATTGCCCACCTGGGTTGCAAGATATGCTTTTATTTAATAGAAAACTTCAAAAGCTCAGTGAGTTTAATTAAAATGTATGGAAGAATAAAAGGGAGATTAAAAAGGTAGCAAAAGTGGAGGGGAAAAAAAAAACAGAAGAAATACAGGGAACTGCTAATTATGTGTTGCAAACTTTCAGGAAAGCATTTTCAGGTACATCCTTGAGCTTCAACACAGGACATGCTTTAGCTGCAGACCAGCAGTGCAAACGCAGCTGTTACTCTTACACTTGGTCCTAATTCCCAGGCCTGTCAGAATTGGCCTGTGGGTATTCAACCTTCTTCTTTCATTGCAAGTGCATAAAATGATCTCCCTTGATGTGACAATTTCAAGCCAGCATGCCTTGATGGAAATGCCTGAATCCTTAGTAGGTCACTTGAATAAGGGATCTGGTGGGTTGGTTTGGGGAATTTTTTTCTTTCAATCTGTAAGTTCAGGCAGCAGTATATCCTGTTAAAGATGGTGAGAGCTTCAGGTGTTAAGTGTTGCTGAGGACTGAATGACTTTCTACATTGATGTCTCCCTGTGTGATTCTTTGTTTTGTTGGTGTTTAGCATTGTAGTCTGTGTAGGGAAGCATAAAGAAAGAAATCAAAACCACATGGGACGCCTGTTGAGGTAGTGTCTATGGTAATCTTTCCAATGAGCAATGTTTGGGGTTTTCTAATTTTTTTTTCCTGAGTTTTGGGAGAAGTTGCTCTCCTCACTCAGTGGATTGGAAAATTTGAAACTTGCAGATTATTTTACGCACTCACAGCACTTCAGATCCTTTATAAGCTCTTGGATATAAAGGGTTTATGAGTACCAAGTGTCCGCAATAAAAGCTGAAAGAATCATTAGTCATTTCTGTAGGGAGTGCTTTGTGTTGTGGGTCAAATGCAGAAAGAGAAAGACAGGATGAAAAAGAGTTGCTGCAATTATGAAGCTGGAGGTGTTTGGAACCAGGAATTGAAGCTACTGGTTATAGCTACAACACAGAAGAATTATGAATATTCAAATCTAAATCTAATGGCTACCTTTGCAGAGGAGATCAAGTAAAGGTATGCAGTGGGTAGCTACTCGCTTCTTTGGGAAAACGGGCAATGCCCTCATTCTGTGAGCTCTGAGGTCAGTCCTGTGGCCATTTGGGCGAACTGAAATTTGTTTATATGTATTTATTTCTGTATACATTTCTTAAAAAAGACTCTGATATTACATGCAATCCAGTGATGACTTGCTGATATAGACAGAAAAGGCTGAGGTACAATTTATTAAGTATGAAGAATTAATAATTAAAAGTTGTCATTCAGAATCACAGTTTATGCTGTGATATGGAACTGAAGTCCTAGGTAGTAACAGCTGTCAAGTCATTCAGTTTATCTGTGTAATGTTAATTTGAATGATGTTGAAATTTTCCATGGTATTAATATGAATAGCCAGACAGGCAATTTGACTCAATTTCAAAATCCTACACTATGTATCTTATTCAACTGGTGTTTGAGAAGGAAAGCAGGAAGGAGCAAAGAAAAAATAGTGAAGTAACAGGATTTAAAATAAGTAAACAACAAAGTAGGCAATAAAAACTTTATGAAGAAATAAGTAAAATTCTGGTGTCTCTGGCGATAATGAACAGGTACTAGTAAGGTAAAGAGAAGACGAGCACTTCAGATAGCAAAACACTAAATCAGAACATATGCATGTGGATAATTAAGTCTGTATTTAGACAATTAAATGCAATCTCTTTGTATACCTCATATATGAAGATCTGAATATAACTCCTATTAAAATCACAAAAGACCAAAGTTCTCAAAATGTTCAGGAAGCTTTTAGGAATGAACCAATGGCAGGTGATAAATGAGGATCACATAAGCTGTTCAGCTCTAGGTTGGTTTTGTTGTTTTTTTTTTTTTGTGTTGGTAGTTTTTTTGTTTGTTTTTGGTTGGTTGTTTTTTTTTTTTTTAATTTGTCTGCTAAAAGCTTGTGCAACTTCAGACTTCATAGACAAAGACGAAGGATAGGATGAACTTCTGCAAATTTGTTCACCCAATCTCAGTTCCTTTTTTCTTGATGTGAAAGGTCTTTTGAGTAGAAAGAGAAAACTAAAAAATATACTTTTTAATTTTTTTTTTTTCCAATATGTAATGCCTTTAGGTAGTTCTATATTTTGCTATTACTCTGTACATGTGCAAAATTATAACTTTTTTGCCCATATTTGCAGGTCAAATAAATTAGTGGTCTTTTCTCTTCCATTCCTCCCACCTCTTAGAGTTCATTTGAATTACTAGAGATGTGGTATTATGGGGAACCCATGCTAGAAGCAAGAAAGGTCACTTTTTAATGTTAATTTTCAGACCTTTTGTTTCAATCCCAATTTAAGTGGAAAATAAATGTTCTCATTTACTTTTCCAGCACACAGTTATTGAATAATTCTTTCTTAACTTGTGCAGGATAACAATGATATGAATTAATTGAAATGCGTCTGGGTACCATTGTCAGCAAGATGTAGCATGTGGTACAGATTAAAACGCTGCTATAGGCATGGCTTTTGCATCTGCTGTAATGTTATTCAGTGCTTTTTGCTGTGAAGGTTCAAGTCAGGCATTTTTTTTAAAAAACATATAAGGTGGAAATATGCTTCTGTTTCTTGGTCTGTACTGATTTTTTTTTTTTCCTTGTTTGTGTGTATGTGTATATGTGTTGTGTGTGTGTTTTAAACTATGATAGTAACTGGTAGAATCTGACACTTCATTTTCCAATGAAGTGTTGCAGGAATTAATATAATGGGATATTTTAAATTTGTATTTAGTTGTTTCCTTTTTTGGTCTCTTACTAAATGACTTCTGTGATGTTCTTTATGTTGTTTGTTGTAATGGTAGTGATGATTTATCATGATCTTTCAATCTTTCTCCAGGGCTATCTATCCATATGAATAGCTGTCAATGTATTTTATGTAATAATAGTGAATTTCCTCAATCACTCTAAGACATGGGTTTGAATAATATGTGCTAAAATGGCTTGGTTTGCTGACAAGTTATGTGAGACGCTTGTGGGGAAAAAAATCAAATGTCGTCTTGCCATGGATAAGTAATTTTTAAGGGAGAATATTGGTTAGGCAAAAGATTAGGGATTAGGGTTAGAAAACATTTCAAAGCAGTCTATCTTTCTTGCAAATACTTTTTTAAAGCACAGAAGCATGTAACTCTGTCTAAATGCAAATATATCAATTATTGGATCTCTGTCTCGGAACACGGCAGACATGGTTGTTGCTTGGGCATAGGTTCCTCAGCCACCTTCCCGGTCTTAATTCTGTTCCTAGACCTTGGTTATGTTGCTGCCAATCCTCTGCTGAAAAATTTGTAAATGTTATTGTGGGTAACTTTACTGTTTCTTTTCAATTTAGGCATGGTTAAGTCTTGAACTGAGGAGAACTCAGTATCAAATGAAGGAACTGACTTAAAAAAGTGGATGATTTTCTCAAAATCTTTTTTTCAGTTGTCTAGGTTTTTTTAACAGTGCCAGAGGACAAAGAACCACGCAGAAAGACTGTTGTCTACCTCTTACAGGAAGACATATTTTTGCATACAACTGAGAACTGTTTTAGTCTTGTTCAAGCCATGTTACTGACATGATCATAGACATCTTTTCTTTGTCTCTAGCTGTGAACTCTAATATGTTCTTTTCATTATGTCCTTCAGTTTTGTCATTTTGTAAGATTTCTGCAGTGATGAGGAAACTTGGAGATAAAGAGAAAACAGGAGGTCTTTTCCTTTCCATGTGTCTGATGTAAGAGATCTGCGTGGTGTGAAGTAATAAATAATACAACCTGGAAGACTTAATGTTGGACTCTCTACACATGTACAATAGGGAAAACAAATGATCCTCCCAGATCCCTCACTAGAAGTGATGCAGTTCTATATTAGTCCAGAATTTTACTGTTCTATAAAGAGTCATCTGATTTTATCTTCTCTTTCCATTTTTACACTGAGATTTGAAGTCTATTCAGACAGGCTGTTGAGGTGAGGCATTCTCAATATCACACATCTTTACTTGCCAGACTCTGGATGCTATGTTAATTTTTCAGACCTTCCAAGGTTTTTGTGCCTTCATAGAATGGGATTTGTGCAGTGAATTTAGATGCTAATTTACTTATCTTAATTATCACAAGGCTTTCTGCTGCAAATGTTTATGTAAAGAGAATATATTTATGTAAACTATGTGACAAATGCTGGATACGTATTTTTGAACACATATGCAACCAGTACCGTTAATTATCAGCTATCACTGTACTGATTCTTGAGCTGTGCTAAAGTTATCTGTTGATGTGAATTCAGGTCAGTCTAGATACGATAAAACAGGAGCAGGAATAACACAACTGAACACTTGATGTGTCAAATAGAGTATCTTTTTGACCAAACAAGCATTTAATTCTTGTGATAACAGATGATTTCTGATCATTTAGAATTAGATAAGGGACAGGAGCAGAAGCTAATGCTTCTCTGAAAGGGAGAGAGACGAGTAGATTTTTTGACAAGCTGTATTTGCTGTCGGGTTACAAAAGCCGTGTTTGGCTTTGTTGCTGTTACAGTGCCAACAGGAGGGAATAGATGGCTGTCTATTGTTAGAGCTGGATGCAAATTGTGCTCCTGCCACACACAGAGAAAGCCATTCCGTTGGAGTCTTAATGTTTCATGAAATTATACTGGGTTTTGATAGGGTTGGAAGAACAATGGAGAACACCTCTTAAAAAGCTTTAAAAGGTCATGCATCAGCATTTTTGAAAATAAGTTTGGATTTTTTTAAACACAACTCTTCATTTTTGTGTTCTGCATTATATAAAGCAAAAAGTTACCATTGAAATGGAACACTATTAGGCCACTAGCAATGGTTTATTTAGGAATATCCAATTTTCTAGTTATCTTTAGGAAGAATTTTGACGTTTCTGAATTTTGTTCTTAGCTCTGAGGTGGGCTGACTGGGAAGAACGATGACTTTCAAAGAGATCTGCAGAGTAATTCTGTAAATTTTTTTCTATCTTAAATCATGTTGGAGTATTTCAGCAGTAATAACTGATTATGCAGTTTGGTTGTCTTAGCCTGTGTGTTGGGGTATTTTATTTCTTGGTTTTGAGCCATTGGTTTCCAATTTTACTTCCTCTGTTGGCTCTACTGGAGAAGGTGGCACAGAGACAGAAGTTTTAAAATGGCACTCAAAGCCAAATGCACCAGTTTGTACCAAAATCACATATCTAATGTCATTTATGGTTATAAAGAAGTCGAGTCATTAGAGGACAAACTTGATTCTCCCGTGAAGTGGAAGTGCTGCCTTCTGACCGATACACAAGTTTAATTGCTATTTACATAGAAAACAGTCTATTTACTTTTTTTTTAAAAAAAAAAAAAAAGAAAAATTATGAACAGAGGAAACACTAGAGAAAAATACCGTTTAAACTTCAGGGCTAAAATACTTACCTACATTTCTTTGTTTAATGTTTTTGTGTATTTGGGCAAATTTTCCCCGAATTTCTAGTTGATGCAGAGAAGCAAATGGAATGTCTTACAGCACAGAACACCATTGCAAAGAAATACACTAGAAATAGCTGATAAAATGGACTCTAGCCTTATAATGACAAAAGCACAGCATTGTGTTGCAGGAAATAAAGGTTATTCTTGTTCAGGAGGACCACATTACTTTTCTTTGCTTTTGCTTTATCAAAGGAGCATATGATAGACTAATATGATGAGAATGAATGTGGCACTTGTATTATTTGAGACATCCATGAAAGCACAGCAGCATAGCTTTTTGATATGGGAAAAAGCACCTTTCCTCTTTCAGCTAGGTTTCCAATTGTTCACAGAAATTCAAACTGAATGGAGGAGAAGATGCAAGACTGAGACTTCGAGGGTCAATGCAATGGACTTTCAGAAACAGAAGGTCCTCTTGAATATTTAATAACACAAGCCCCTACTTCTAGGTCTTGCTTGGCACGTGGAGTTGTGTAAGGAAGTTAGAAGTAGTTCAGGAAGGCAGAAACATCATCTGTTCCCTTGAAGTCTTCACCGCGTCTTACTACTGCAGTATTCTGCTCTTGCTTTGAGTGAGGGCAAGTGTTCACAGTGTTCCTTGCCAACTTGATCCTGCTCAGTTATGTGCAAATACCCTTGCAGAATTTGAAGCTCTACCTCTCGGATGCATGCGGTTATATGAGAATTTCATACTTTGAAAATAAAACAGTAGTCAAAGAAAAAGTGTAAAATACAAAATGAAGACACAGGTGCAAACAGTAGAAGTCAAAATATATATTAAAAGCTGACCTCACTATTCATATCATGAAGACTATTTGTACGTGCTCACTTTGTCAATATAGGAAAGAAGATTGTTCTAGAAAAGGTTTTTGATTTTTTTTTTTAACTACTACTTTTTAAACTCAAGAAAGAACTCATGGTTTTTATGATAGGAAACAAATATACAAGTACAGATCAAAATGGTTGAGTAATTAGTCCAAGAAACATTAAGCACTTAATCTTTGTCACCCTGTTTTTCTTTAACACAATATTTTTTTTTCTTAAGAAATCCATCTGACTCTGGATAAAAGGGTTGTTTTTTTGGTTTTTAAGTCATCCTTTTCTTCTCTTCTGATTGGAGAGAGTGTTTTAGTCCCAGTAACTAAAGTAGTAAAATACAGTATAGATGACACGGCTTGCAGATGAGCATGCTGCTGATTGTAAAAATACTGTAGCATAGTTCTTAAGTTTGTTACCAAATTAAAGGATTATTAAAATTACAGAGATCTAACCTGGCTGCAGTGTTACTCAGTATTTTCATTGGCAATCTGAATGAAGGAATAGAGAGTTTATCTATTATATTTTAAAATGGCACCTAATAACTGGGCAGGATGGTCTGTTGCAGAAGACAGAACTGTAATCGAAAAGAGTTACTGACAACTTAGAGAAATGGCTGGAGAGAAATAAAGTGCAGTTGAACAGGGTAAAATGGGAAGTTGCGTGTTCATTGTAACTCTTCAGACAGAGGCTGGAGATAAACAAGGTAAGCAACAGCTCTGCAGAATGAGTTTGGCAGTTTAGAATGGTAACAGCACCACAGTAAGGTCATTAATGCTGAAGCCTGTTAAAAAAACAAAACAAAAATCCCCCAAAACCATAATCTAGACAAGCATTTATGAGAAGTAATGTGGGTATTGTTGAACATCTTGAGGAAAGGGTGGATTAATTGTCCTCCTGAGCTTCCTTCCAGGTCTATTTTTTGATGAATGTCTGACTGAAATCCTTTCAGCTTGTGGTTATCTGTGAAAACACTACTGCACTGCAGGCAGACGTGTGGAAGAGAAGGAAATACATATTCCTCACTGTATTTTAACACCTATTACATTGCTGTAACAAATTGTCGGGGAAGAATTGCAAGTTAGTAATGCTAACAGATTTTTAGTATTTTTTTTTTTTGTTAGCACATACTTGAAAATAGAAAAGTAATTGCTTGAGCAGAATGAGTATATATACTTCCTACGTTTGCTGAGATTCAGTTTTAATGAAATTCTTGAACCTTGCAGCAAGACGCAGATTTGCATTTCAGCCCTTGTTGGCATTTTCCCTTGGCTATTCGCCTAAGCTTTTATTTTAATGTTGTGTAGCTCTTCTTTTAGTTCTAGATTTTTAACACTTAGATTTAAGCATGCGAGTTAGTGCTTTCTGTTGCAGAATGGCTACATTAAAAGCACTTTTATTTGCTTTTAATTCAGCAGTGCAGTAAGAGCACCAATGTCCTAGCAGTTGCTTCAGAGAATAGAATAACATTGTTAGCTTAAAAAAAAAAAAAACCCCTCAAACTTTTCAAATGATTTTTGAATCAATCTGTCAGCTTTTGATAAAACCACCCTTCAGTAGCCTCTGTCAGATTGCTCAGTGCTATTTGATAAGGTAAAGCCAGATATACCCGTGTATTGTACTGCCGCTGTATCTTGGTCCTCATCAGTAGTAACCTTTTTCTGGAGGAGGTGTATCTCTCAGACAACACCACTCCTGCTGTGTTTTGTGTTTTTTAGCAGATGTGTCATGGATTACACTGGCAGCACTAGGCTCATCTCATTTGTCACCTGCAGTATACTGCGCTTTCTCCTTCCCAGATCACTAAAGGCAAAATGTGACGGTGTTTAAATCCCTGCACTGCTGCCTCTCTTTGACATCCATTTTTGCCTTTTCTTTTCTTCAACATCACCATTTCAGAGTCAACAGGGTGACAATTATGAATCCTCACAGCAACCACAGTAAAAGTAAACAGGAAAAACTTCAGAGCAGGGAGGCTGGACCTTTTCATGTCCTACCTCAAATGAACAGTAACTGGAGATAAATGAGTTCTGAGAATAAGCAGAGCTGCACAAAAATACTAGAAACAAAGAATATAGCAGGCACATAGTATTAATTAGTAACTTGTATAACTGACACTGCTAGAAGGTTTTTTTTAAAAAAACAAACAAACAAAAAAACCCCCACAACAACAACAAAAAAACAACCAAAACCCGAACTGCAGCAGTAGCAGCAGACAAGTAGATTCTCCTGTAGTGCCGGAGGAGAGGGGAAGTATGCATGAAGAAAGCATATGCTGGAAAGTTTAAGATATTTCAGCTGTGCTTATAACCATTCACTTTCCCTTTGCTTAAGTTGTTTTTTAAAAAGATACGGCATTGAGATTTTTCCAGTCTTCGGGAAAGGTGGCCTCACGCTGCTGTGCAGTGTAACAGTGGCAGTGCCTCTGTGCTGTAAGGGTGGATGGCACTGGGACATTTCAGGAGAACATAAGCATTGTAACTGTGCAGGTGAGCAAGGAGGTGGGGAGAAGTAATTGGCATTTTTGGGGGGACATGAGGTCCATTATGAAACGAGGATGATCTGTTGCCCTTCAACTGAAGAAAATGCTTCCATGTGAGATTTTTTTTCCTTGTGCCTGGATTGTATATCACACTGTCCAATGAACCTACTGTAGGATCCCAAACCTTATTTTTGTAGATTTCCTAATCAAAAAGCATAGTAAAAGACTCTCTGGAGAAATGTTAAAGCTGCACCATTATAGCCTCGATTGGCAAGAAGATCCAAATCCTACCTATCTCAAGCTCCCTTCCTTTGGCACTGGTATTAGTAACAAAAGGATGAAAAGAACTGGTGGTGCTTGTCAGTCTTTCAGCTCCACATAATCATGGCTATCCTATTTCAGAGGAAGCTGATGATCTGCAACATCTCCAATTATTGTTCTGCTTCCACCATTGTATCACAGCACCTGAAGTACAATTCCAAAGTAAGCCATACTTGTGGTGTACTGCAATTCACAGATACACACATGGCACCTGCCCATTTTCGCTCCATTGCTGTTTAAAGCCAGTTTTTCTACTTGACTGTTTAATCCTGTTTTACAGAGCACTCTGTGCTGAAGTTCTTTGTTTTACCATTGACATCTCTGGAATTGGTTGGTCTGCAAATATTTCCATTGCTATTTGCACTGTCTTAATAATACATCTCCATAAAGCTGTGTGATGGCAAATACAGCTGTCTAGCTTAGTGGTCTCCTCCTGTGATGTTTCACACAGAGCAGTGTCTGTGTGTTGGTTTTTTTTCTCCTCCAGTCAAAATGTCAGCGTATTCAGAAGGGAAGTGGTATAACTATTAGATGAGATAAGGATGCTTTTCATTTTTTTTTTTTAGACAAAATGCTAATTAAAATTATTTATCTTAAAAAAAATTAATCATTAAATAAAAAGCTAGTAGTGCTTTGGAATTGTGTATTTTTTGAAATCCATCAGAAATTTTTTGAAGTAAAGGCCCATCCTGAAAATGTGTATGTGAAATTAGAGTTGAAACTGATCTGAAGGACAGACTTAAGCACTTGGGACCATAATAATGTATATGCAATACAAAGAGTTTTGCTGGAGTGGAATGATTTCATTGCTTTAGTTAATATATCAATTAAAGGAAAACTTACATTAATATTTTGTTTTCATTTGTTCCTTAATCTGAACATCATCCATGGTTTTTGTATTGTATTAACTTAGTACATTTCTTGACTTCCAAAAATGATTGCATTAGCTTTTGTTAAAATTTTTATTTTAATTCCTACCGTGAAGAATATGAACACTACTGGGATTTCTATTCCACACATAGTCTACTTTTACAATGATGTGCTTTCAACTTGTCAAAAGAATAATTTGATTCTTTGCAACATTTTGGTTTTTTTTTTGGCAGAAGATCAGACTATGCATGGATTTGACCCTAAATGTTTGTAAATATCATAGCTGAAGCTGACTGCTTTGGTTTGATTTTTAACCGTTACAGTTATGATTTTACGACCCAAGACTGCTGATAGATTATTCTTCTAATCATTAAGTGGTCTGTCAAAATATGTTGCAAATTTATAAGACACTGCAATATTGAATAAGTTTTTAATTATTCACTTTTATCATGTTGCTTACAAAAATAATATGAGTGCATATGTTATCAAAATCCACGTGATTCTTCACTACTCATATATAATTATTGTGAATGGTATTTTTTCTGTGCTTTTGACTTCAGTATGGGATATACTTTGGAATTGTTTTTATGCACAATGACCATAAATACAAATTCTCTAGAACGCTTGTTCAGTTTGAACACAGAAATTAAGTTCAGTCAAGTTTTTCAGGTTTTAAACAAGGGTTTGCTGTAGTGTAGCTAGTTCATGTAAAAGTTTGCTTGAATCAAAATGGCTGTAATTTAGTTTGGTGAATTAAACTGAATTAAGGACTTTGTAATTATGCATGAGAAACTCTACATAATGATTTATGAGCTTTTTATGGTTCAGTTTTATAAGGAACTTGCAAGTAAGTGTAGACATACGAACAGAAATTTTAACTGGGAGCTGTTTCTCTCAGTTACCCTCTTAGTTTAGGTACCCACGCTTACTTCTGGGGACTTTTCCCTGTTCCAGTCCTTTATCTTAGTAACTCGTTTTCTTTTGCAATTGATGATTATCTTGGATTTATTTTCCACTTTTAAAAAGATGTGGATTATGTAATAGTATCAAGATGGTAGCTCACATCAAATTCCTATTTTTATATTGCTTTGGAATAATTTTTGTCTGATTGTCAATGTAGGCAAGTCCAAAGACTATTCTGTCTTATATGATCTCTAGTATTATACAGCAATTAATTAGAACAAAAGTTCATTTTATAATAAAGCATATAAATTATAAATTATATATATAAATTATATATAATACCTATTGGTTTCTTTCCTCTAAATGTATTTTGTAATACATTTTAGTTTTGAATGAGGCTTTTTCTTTTTTTTTCTATTTTTCCCCCTAAAAAATGTGTTTAATCATTGACTGTCTCAAGATATTCAGGTGTCAGGATACTGTTGGACTAGCTCCTAATCTTCAAACATAACGATAATATTGGATCTCAAAATGCCTTGCTATGTGATATATGCACGTGGCACTACCTTTTATTTTCTTTATACACTGAAATAATGTTAATCCCATGTTTCCATTTTTGTGGGATTATAAGCAGTTCATTTTGTAGCTAAGGAACTGGAACTCGCACAATGAGACTTCAAAGATGAGCTCTCCAAACAGAATAAGAATATTTGGGATTTTTAAAATGCTGTACCTATTAAAACTAAATACTCCTGCTTTGTTTTCCCTGTACACTAACTCCTCTACTGCCCTGTTGCTTATTCAACTTCGTATCTTAAGTTCTCTTTCCTTTGTATATGCTAGAATTCACCACTTTCTATATGTGTAAATCAGTGACTGCAATTTAAAAGCTCTTAGGCTCAGCTGGACTAAGATGAAACCATTCTTTAGATAGACAAATACATTCAAGGAAAATTTAAAGGAATTATTTTGTTTTAAAGGCTATACTAGTAATAATAGACAGCATTTTTATTTAGTTTGCTGGCACGTTTGTGCAATCTTCAAGAGAAGAGCTGTAGTTTAATGGCGTATTTTGTTCCTGTACAGTTTGAGCAGTTAAATTGGTATTTACAGAAAAAGCGTGGTGAGGGGACCAAAACACTTCTTGATTTGCATAGACTGGCATTTGAAATACTAACTTTGTTTCCTGGACCAAAAATGTTTCACATATCATGCCATTTTAATGGTAACATTTTTTGGTATGTTTTCATTAGGGCTGAAAGAGTTTTCTATGTCCATCTGATTTATTGCAAGGAGAAATGATAACCAGTAAGGCTCCAGCTAAACAGACTGCTCTACACAATTAATGAATAAGAAGAAAAACACGCATTTTCTGTCAGGTTAGCAAAAACGCAAGGTTTATTCCTTTTCAATCCCACTGAATCTATAGTAATGGGAAATACTGCCCTAGGATGTAAGGGGCTGCATAAATAGTGGAAAACTTACTGGGAGACTTTTAAAAGTCACAGAAGTTCTGGAAGCTTCAGTTAGGACAAACATTAGCTCATTTTAACACTCCAAAATATGAAATTTTCTGTACCTATTGGAATAAGTTTACAGTAAACAAAGAAGGTAACTACATAAAAAAAAAAATCCCAGTTTTAAATAAATGTGTGTTAATGGTTTGTCTTATTTTCTTTAATTACTCTCATTGCTGTAGTGAGCAGAGATGATGAATTATTTACTACTGCAGAATGTACTTTCTAAGTAATTCTTCAGATTAAGTATTTATATGACTTGTGACATGCAGTCTGTTGCTTAATACCTTATAATTAATGTTAATTAACCCCTTACATCATGTATTCATGAAATGTGTGGAAAGACAGATGTAGTGTTCTGATCAAACATGTAGTAAAAGTGGAATAGGCAGTTACAAAGCGGGGGGGGTGGAAAATGTGTGTTCACCAGTACTTCTGCCAAGGTCAGAATAGTTTGAGCACCTTGGAAAGCTTTTAGATGTTTTGATAACACGGTTCCGGCATCTTGAATTGTGGATGCCTGTCCCAGAACTGTAGTTGTAATCAATTAGTGATACGGTGGGTCATACTGATTTACAATCCTGTGTAAGCATCCACAGCTAACCGTGGCAGATCTCTTCTGCCTTACAAAGGAGGCAATGAATGTGCAATCCCTTTCTAGGTATTTTAGGAAATAAAATTAAAATTGTTGGCTTCAGGATCTGTATCAAACAAGAGTATGTAGGGAAGTCCCCTCCCTTGGAAGCCTTAGAAGAAGTATTAAATATTTATGTGCAATTCTTGCACACAACCCAACAGCACTGTGTTTGCTGACGGTGAGTTATCTATCATGGAAGCATTTATGTACAAAACTTGTAATCATTAAGAGAAGCTTTGGAGTTAAAATTGAGAACTTGGTATACAGCAAAGAATTAGTGAATTCTTATTTTAGGGGCTGGTCTTCCTAATTAAGGCCAGTACTTACTAGAAGTTTTTACTTATGTTTAATGGCCATACATTCTTTCCAGAACATTTGGAAGTGTACAGAATTATACATCACTCACCCTCCATTGTGTACGTATGTGAGAGAAAGTGTTAGGATGGAAAATGAAGAGGCTTTTCAATAGTTACGTGCTACAAAGTATGTGTACTTATTTTTTTTTTTTTGTGAAAAGTCTAGCATTGAGAAGTTCTGAGAGTTAATAGAGTCACTGATGTGATGTGATGAAGATTTCACTTTTTAAATTTACCTGTCTTCAGTTTTACCTATTACCTGTGATACTTGCAAGGACTGGAATATATACCAGGTATAAGGCAATCTCTTCAGCCTCTATGCTTTATTACAGCAGCTTTGTGTTCAGTAACCTGTGTGCAATCGATATCCTTATTGCTTATAACCTTATCCTCATTGCTTATATGTATAAATACCTTTTTTTAAGTAAAGGTACTGTCTTGACTACCAGCTATAGTTCCTGAGGCGCAGATTTTTGTGGATGAATAGAGAACTTTACTTTCCAGTCCTTTTAGATTTGTCACCTTTTAACAGCACTAAAATTTTCTGAAAGAAGAATAATCTTGGTGTCTGGAGTGTATCACCATAGGGTTTTTTCTCATTGTGACAGTAATGCTAGATTTAAGATTTCTGCCATGTAAAAATGAAGGTTATATCTTGCTGTGTGTTTCGTTGTCTAAGTTTGATTTTTATCTTTTAAAGATGATGAGCTACAGAGGAGGCATGGGTAGCACATGTTTTGTCTAAACAGAGTACTCAAATCTGCAGCTGACAGCAGATTCAGGCGCAGCTCTGATTATGTTTCTGAAGGTTAGAAAGAAGCTAGAAGAGTATCACAGAAGATTTAAGGATGTTTTCACTGTGAGAGCAAGAAGGCTAATACACTTTTCTTAATAGCTACTTTAACGATAGGGACCACCATATTGAAAGCTGATCATCTCCACAGTGGTTTTACACGAGGCAGTGACTTTGTTAAGCAGATGTTTGAGTGCTATATTAAATTGTTGGTTTTTTTCCTCTGGATGATATTAAATGAATACATCAGTGTACTGCTTGACATGTTCTTTAATTGTATGATGGCACTTTTACTTTCCTCTTTTCACAATAAATTTTAGTGCCTGCCCATAGCCTATTTTAAGTTAGATTTAATATATGTGGTGTTTGCCTTATTGCGGTGATGAAATGTACAGAAATTAAAGGAAAATAAGGTATCTAGACAGAGCAGCAGACCTTTTAAGAAACTGCCTTCAAGACCTTGGGCAAGATACCAAGCTGCCCTTCCTTTTTTGTTACAGGAGGAGTGTGGGAAGAAAGCACTTCTGTAATTCATAGAGGTGGTGTAATAAATAAAATGAAAATGATGGCATTACTGCGTTGGGACACTCATAAATACTTAACAGATGCTAGAATGCATTATTCTGGTATTTTTAGAGTTTAAGGCTGTGAATACATGGTTCTGATTCCTTTTATTTCTTTGTTGTTTGATTTGGGATTGGAATGTTGGATGCTCATAGTCATTGCTAGAAATTTAGACACTTGTTGAGGAATGGAGCTCTACATGCTGCTTCAGCTTATGTTGTTGGGAATTTACTGGAAAACAAGGGGAAGATGGGGGGTTATTTAAGAAGACAGCATAATTTCAGAAGGTTCAGCACAGGTATTTTACCTGCTGTCATGGATTTCAGAGCAGTAACTGTGCTTTCTTGGTTGATGGTGAGGGCAACTGTCTCAACTCCTCACTTCTTGTTGAGGAAAAAGTAGTTCTAAGTGTGCATGAGTGTGTAGGGGGCAGGGGGAGGACTTTTCTTAATGGTAGTTGTTGCTTTGCTGTCCTGGAAATTACTCCTGTACTGTAACTGCAGTTATAGTAGAGAGGAGTAGAAAAATAAAAACAAAATACAAACCTGTAAACACATTCAGCAATAAATGTCTGTGTCTGATATTAAAAACTAAAGATTAGCTACTGAAAGATATGACTATCACTTTCTTTTTAAATATAAACTCACTGTGTTCGTTTTTCCTTTAAGTTATTCCAGTTACAGGGTGGCTATCTGCCATCTCCATCTCAGAGATAGGTCATTGATGTTCTCCAGAATGTCTTACCCTTATTATATAATACCTTTCACTGAAGCTTCAATAAGTGTAAATGGAAAAAGGGAAACCCATTTCAGGGAGCTCAGTCTATAGACTCCAAGCACGACTCAGCAAGTCACTGGCATCATACAGGCTACCTGCTGTTGCAGAGCTACAAGAGCACCTGTAGGAAATGCATTATCATAAATATTCCCTGAAATATCTCCAGTTATACTACTGAGTAATACATTATTGTTACTTTAAGTAGACCGTATGCAGTTTGTATAAAGTAGGTTTTCTTAGTGCATGTGAATTTACCTTATTTTTAAATGTCCAAAGGAGATATGCCTATGCATTCTGAAACTGGCAGAAATGAATCCAGAGAATTGCGTTAGAATAAATGAGAGTGAGTAACTACTCTTAAATATAGAGAAAAATTACAAGTGTAGTGCTTTCTGAATGTATCAAGCACAAGTATGGTATTGCTGTTGAGAATGAAATTATATTGCATCTGTTCTTTTTGTAATGGTAAAAAGGCAACCCCAAAATGTTATGTGTAAAATTTCAGTCTAATTGAAGTTAAACTAAATCAGAAGATCATTGCAGGAATATTTTTTTTTTATTATCCCCACCTATAGACTGATGTGGCAAGAGCAAAATGATGAAGAAATAATAATTTTAGGCATTATTCAGACAGACACATTTGTGAATAACCTGTCTCTGGAGATGTGCTCTCCAGAAGTCCTAATTGCAGCTGAACAGAGCCAGCAGGTAAATCATGCCATGCCAATTATCTCGGGTTTGTTGAAGTCACTGCCATGTATGGCTCGTTACCCAAACTTGCTCGTCAAACCACATGCGGTGCTTGCTGGTCTTCAAGAACACATGGATTCATCCTGCTGCAGACTGTGTTGTTAAAAAATGAATTCAGAAAGAGCAGCACAGTATTTCATACTTGCTGTACATCTGAGGGGAGCATTAGTTTCCTATGGAACCAAGAATGGAAAGTTTTCTTCCTGCCTGTAATTCTTATGCTATTGTTAGCTTGGATGAAAGGCAAGTGAAAGGCTACTTTTTGGCCTCACTACAATTTCAAAGGCTAAGATCTTTCTAGTTTTGGAGGAATGTTTTTCTAGGTAAGCACAGTATAGCTCAAAGAATACCTGCAAGTCTTTCAAAGGAACGCTGTCAGAATGCAGCTTTCACAAGCTGACCATTTGCCACACCTGGCTCACTGATTATCTCTAGACCTTTTTTTGGCTTCCATGCATATTTATTTGCTTATTCCATAAATTGTACAGAAGTAATAACATATAGTCACTATATAGGATAAAAGTAAAAATATAGGCAAGTACTTATACTCTGTAACACCAGAAAAAAGTATTTGAGGAGTATTTAAAAACATACTTAGACTTGAATTTATTTAACTTATAGGTTTGAAGAAATAGTTTGCTGATGGATCTTCTAATTGCTAAAAATAACCAATAAAGACTTCAGTATAAGAGAATAAGTTGGAAAATAAATAAAATAGATTATCCCATTAAAATTGTCAAAATCAATATATTATAAAGTGTTTCTAGGTTTTCATTGTTTGTTCTAGAAAGTAAAGTGCTTAAATTTTGAAAGTAATATTTTTAAAATTCAATTAAACTAGCTACAGTATTACTGTAAGGCAGCCCTGCCACGTACATGCTTATTTCAGATGCTCTGCCCAAGATTATTGCTCTGGTAAGGTAAGGGGACAAGCTCAC